>WEKX01003236.1:210836-283339 GCA_013390025.1 Pitta sordida
TTTTATGGTGACACAAAATCATCTCATACACCATATTTTTCTTTTTAATATCTAATTAATTTTTTTAATTATTCTCTCTTTGAAGTTCAAGAGTTCTCTCTTGTATTTAAAGTGTATCTGCAACATCACAGCCTAAACAGAAAACACTAATAATTAACTGGAAAATTTGTGAAGCAGATGATTTAACAGATTCATAATTTCCCTTGAACTGTGTCATTTTTTCTTTTCTTTTAATTTGGTGGTGTTATGAATTATTCAGTTATTCATAATAATGACAGTAAGTAAAAAGCTAACGTGGAACATAATGAAGAGCCTTGACCAGCTTTTTGTGCCCTGGCTCCGTTAAAGCTCAGATATTTAATACCAGAAAGGCCAGTGAAAAAAAAAAGTAGCTAAAATGTGATCAGGAAGTACCACAGGTGTTTGTAAAGCAGTGACCTTCTGAGAAAAACTTGCTTTTATTAGCAGAGGTGTGAAATAAGTGATTTAAGGTAAAACTATAATGCACTGGAAGTAAATGGGGAAGAAAATATACCATTTTTATGGAAGTTTCTGAATTGTTGCCAAACACAGCTGATGACAAAAGCAATGGAACTATTGAGAATTATAATGTGGCAAGGATAACTGTGAACATTAATCCTAATGCTTTCACTGTTAGCAATTTTTTCCCCTAATGCTGTGTTTGGAAGAGAACCAAATAGTCTGAGCCATAGAAAGTTGTTGTCATTTGTGTAAACACTACAAAATAATCTTATATACTTATGGAGTTGCTCATTTTGAAACCTGCAGGATGATGATGGTGGATAATGAGAAGCACTAGTCACTATCACTTCAGCTTATGTTAATTTGGCAGATAACTGAGCCTTTGGAAACTGGAACTGATTGATTCTTGTGCTGCCTTGCAATAAGCAACCCATGAGCTCGCTAAATAACTTAAACTTCACTTCTCATATAGTAATATACTTACTTTAATATGCCTTTCCTAAAAAATTTCTAGGTTCTTCAGCCACTTCAGCAGCGATTCTTGAATGTGATAAACCAAGAAAACTTCCAGCAGATCTGTCAGGAGGAGGAAGTGAAACAGGAAATCACTGCTACATTAGAAGCACTCTGTGGCATTGCTGAGGCTACCCAGATTGATAATGTAGCAATTCTCTTTAATTTCCTCATGGACTTTCTTAATAATTGCATTGGATTAATGGAAGTATACAAAAACACACCAGAGACTGTTAATCTCATAATAGAAGTCTTTGTTGAAGTTGCACATAAACAAATTTGCTATCTTGGAGAGGTAAATACAACCACAAAGGGAAGGAGAGGGAAGTGTGTGTGTGTGCATGTGCATATGGTGCTATTCCTTAAACAAAAAAAAATGTAGTGACTTTTATAGAGAAAGGCTATGTGTTCACATCTGTTAAGGAATTCCTTTGTTTAAGAACATAGACTGTTCTTATACCAATAAATTTAACCACAATTCATCACTAGTCTAACTGTGCATGGGTGGCAGAAGAGGACAGAGTATGTTAAGCACTTTTTCTTAACTGTGTCAAACATCTCTGAAGTGTGGTCTAGGAGAATATGCATACCAAAGAGACTCTGCTTTGGTCCTAGACAAGGCAGTAATAGATACCAGGAAGTTAACAGTTAAAAGGTTTGAGTCAGTGCGGTACACTTCCATCTTTTCACTGTTGGCTAATTTTGCATCTAGAGGAGTTCTCCTGTTCCAAACTGGGTATGCACAGTGTACTGTGGCTCCAAACTTCTGAAGCATGTCCCCAAGGGATTTTGTTAGTAACCTAGTTTGTGAGAGTAGTGAGACATATCAGCCCATCCCAAGCCACTCTTATCTATTGTTAAGACTGAGAAATCAGTAAAAGTAATGTTCTGCTCTGTTAATCAATAGCACATCAATGTATGTCTGTAAGTGCTCTTACTCTTTAGGGTGACTGTTTCCTTGATGATTTTGTGTGCAATTGTTTCAAAAAGTAGTCATATACTGAAATTAAATCGAAGTATTGTCCACAGAGTAATGCCATCTTAAAACAAAGCATGTCACTTACAGCATATGGGATTTTTCTTACTATGTAACTTTTTTTTATAGGCCAAAGCCATGAATTTGTATGAGGCCTGCTTAACTCTGCTCCAGGTGTATTCTAAAAATAATCTAGGTCGACAACGGATAGATGTTACAGCAGAAGAAGACCAGTACCAGGATCTCCTTCTTATTATGGAGCTTCTCACTAATCTTCTATCAAAAGAATTCATAGATTTCAGTGATACAGGTATTAAGGAGTTGGTAATTGCTGAACCACAACTTGTGTTCTAAACCGTAAGAGCAATTGTGGGGCGTGTGTTCAGTCCACATAAAGTGAAAACTGAAGGTTAAGCTTGACTAGATCAGGATATGGGCATTATTATTTAATGTGCTAGTAGCAAAGGAAGGTCTTTTGATAGTATTCTAGCATCTGAAAATATTATTGCTTTCGTAAATAGGGCATGTAGGAAACAGCTTAAAATCTGAATGTTACAAGTCTGAACATACAGAAGCAACAGTTTTATTACAAAAAGCCCACAGAGAAGTTGAGTAGTAAATCACATAGTGCAAGATGGATTGTCTTAGTAAAGGATGAAATGTTGAGCTCATTAAAATTACATCATGTTTTAAGGTGTTCGGTTTTCCTCTTTCACAGGATATCTTTATGGTTTGTGGGTGTAATTAAGCGTTCCTTTTTGTATGCCAGCCTGTTGCTTTCTTATGTCTATTAGCCACTTCAAATTGCAGTTGTCATGATTATGATCTGCCAGTACTAGCTTAGGTGTAGTGCATTGCTTTTGAGAAAGCCAAAACACATTTGCATAGTTCAGATCTCACCATGTCCTATACAGTTTATATGGAGAAGAACCTAGGCAGCTTCAGTTTGATACCAAGCATATTTTGATGTTCATTGCTTTTCTGAGATGTCTTGAAAGAGAGAACCTTGTACTCTAAAATTCAGTGCATCATTCTTTTTTTTGCTGTGCCTGCACAACCCAAATACAAAACCAGATTTAGTCTTTTTCCATTGAATGGACAACCCTATGTAACATATTCTCTTTGATATCTGGTTGTTAGTTGTGTGGAAAACACTGTAAAATACTTACTATGAAACTAAGTCATGTGAATAAAGCCTAAATGTAATGCCCAGAGATCAAATATATTGCAAGTTGTCTGCATACTACTGCGGACTCAATGCAGGAATTATAAAAGTAAAGTCACTGCCAGTTGGGAAATGCAGGTCTTGCCTGTAACTGGAGAAAACTTGGCAACATCCAAACTACAGAATTTTTTAGATTAACTCTCCTGTTCTTTTTCTCCTTTTGTTCATAAAAAATATTAAAACATACATATACATGTATATATGTTATATTTACGTAACTATGTGCACACATATAGTATAAAAATGCAGTAATATTTTTCTTACTATCTGTGTGCAAGCATGAAGCAGCTAACACTAGAAACAAATGCAATATTCTGTAATGGAAGGGAGCCCTCAGAGTATCTGAAGTGTTCTGGTTCAGCATGCCATCTGGTACAAGTGATTGTGAAATGCTTAGTCCTAATGAATATAAATATAGAGTGATGTGACAGCCTCCACTCACTAAGTTTCTATTTTAATACAGTGCCTCATGTTTTTGTTTGGGGAGAGAGGAATAGTCCTATTTTTAAAAATACCTTTTTAATAAAGAAATGAGACTCTTCCTTCAATATGTTTAATCCTTCTGTTTTATAAAAAATAGTTTTTGTCTTTTCTATAGATGAAGTGTTTAGAGGACATGAGCCTGGACAAGCTACAAATAGATCGGTATCAGCAGCAGATGTTGTCTTATATGGGGTTAATCTAGTTCTGCCTCTAATGTCCCAAGATCTGCTGAAGGTAAGTATGTTTTTACACAGAACTGCTTGAATATGAAATCATTATAGTAATAAATTTCCAGAATTCATTCCTATATGAATTCCACCTCCACAAGCTGAGTTTTCTAGACTTAGTATAAATGTGTATATAATATAAATGTAAATAACTGCTCCACAGTTCCAGATACTATTTGAGAAGAATGTTGTAGGCAGAGAAAATGTGTATTTGAAGGTCCTAAACAAAACACTTTTCTTCTAAAAAGCAAGTCTGAGCAGATGAACAGCCAAAACTGACATATGGTTCATGGAATCCCTTTTCTGATAGCATCAGAAATGTACCAATATTAGTTAAAAGTAACGCTTTATCTTTGCAATACAGATGGCTTTCATATCATCAACAGCAGCTTGTCAGTAGAACAGTAAAATAGACCAGGGCAGTATTTCATTGGTTTGCACTCTGTCAATGTAAATTAAAAAATCCACTTTAGCACAGTGGTGAGTGTCCCCACCTCTCACGCAGGAGACCAGGGGTTCAATTCCTGCCAGGAAGGCAGTGCTGTTTAAGAGTTGGACTCAATGATCCTCGTGGGTCCCGTCCAACTCAGAATATTCTGTAATGTCTTACTTTGAATCAGGGGGGCACTTCTCAAGTGTATCTCAGTTGTCCTCTCTTCACGTGCTTTCTCATCTGGTATCACTTGCTGAGCGCAAGGACTGCATCCATTTTGGGTGAAACCAAGTCAAAGGATGTACCCTGGAAGCCCTTCTATTATGATCCAAATGCTCATGTGGATTTTATCCCACAGGACTAAATTTGTTCATGTCTGAAGTAAAACCCTTGAATTTGTGTAGAGCGGATACCAGACTCCCACCATCAACTGTGTAGCTTTAACAGTCTTTTTTTATTGTACCACAGTGTTTGCTAATAAAGTTGCAGCCATTCTAATGACTGAATTTGCCTACTAAAATTGTCTTTTATTCTTCAGTGTAATGTGTTGGTCCTCTCTCTTTGTGCAGTTGAACATTATACCAGAATAGTTATATGATTGAAAATACCATGTTTTTCTTTTGACAGTTTCCATCCCTATGTAATCAATATTACAAATTAATCACTTTCATCTGTGAAATATTCCCTGAGAAAATTCCACAACTTCCAGAAGACCTCTTTAAGAGCTTAATGTACTCACTGGAGTTAGGGATGTCATCGTATCCTTTATAGAGCTAGAGAGTGTTTAAAAAAATCTTAAGTTGCTATAAGCAATTGTAAGGACCTGTCAAAAATATAATTTGGTTTTGTTTTTTCCTTTTCTATCAATATCTGTAATTGTATATCAGTAATTGACTCTTACTCTGCTCTCTGGGGATTGAGAGTTTCACTGTAGTGTCTGTTGAGATTCTAGTATTAGCTGAATTGCTTGTCACTTGTGCTTGGGTGCAGCCTTTAAGTAGTTTAGCATGTAAGTTTTTTCTGGCAGCCATTCCAGCCTCCTCCATTACTTCATTTCAGTTTGTGTAACTTCATAAGCCTTCAGCTGGTATCCCAAAGCCATTCCTGAATTAGTTTCTCAGCTGGTAATACAAAACATTGCTGCTGTTCTACTGGGCTGGCTCCAGAGCATTTCCTGTCAGGGTGCCAATGGGCTCTCCCTCTCATAATGGGAGTACCATTTTCACTAATCTGTGGCACGTGTCAGAAACAGATGAGCTTGACCATAAGGGACTCTTTCTGAAAATGTTATGTCAGAGAGGGTTTTGTTACCTAAGGGCATGTAACTAATAAAAGAAGGCATTGAAGGTGGAATTTGTTTCCCCTTTTTCTAGTTGGTTGTTGTTTGGTTTGTGTTTTTTTAGTTATATTTATTAACAAAGTTATTTTATTAACAAAGTTATATTTATAGCAAAGAGAAACTTGGGAACATACAAGCATTTCAAATATTTTCTAGTGTCACAACTGGGTAGTTTTATCACCATTTACTGAAATCTGACTTTGATTCTTTAACACACACAATCAGAATGAGCTCAGAGGTTTGTCAGCTCTGTCTGGAGGCTGTAACACCATTAGCAGAACAGTGTGCAAAAGCACAAGAAACAGACTCAACTCTTTTTCTAGCAACGAGGCACTTTCTTAAGGTAAGGCATCTGTGTTTCCTATTACTTTGGGTTTTTTTATAAAGGTCAAACAGTGATCAAATCCAGATTAATCAGGATCACACATACAGTAAGAAACAACCTGTTACCGAAAAAAATGGCAGTTTAATAAGAACGGGCATGAAGAAATGAAGATACTGGACTAGAGTTCAAAGGAGGATGGAGGCATAGAGGGCAGCAATCCCTTATTGCTGATAAACAAAAGATCTGACCCTCTCAGAATGAAATTTATATTTACCCATGGTGCACACAAGCTCTAGAACTGATTGTCAATTTTAGCAGTTACGTCTACTATGAGAAGAAAGCTTCCAGGATTGTGTGAACAGGAGTATAGTGCTAAAACAAAAGGCATGAAAAAGATCATAGTTGGGAACTAGAAAGAAAATGCTGTCATTTATTCAATGTGTGTAATGAATTAGGCATTTTCTTATTTCAGTAGAAATTGATGGTTCCCTTTCCTCCTATGAAATTTTGGAGTGACCTGGTAGCAACTGCATTCTTGCTAACTGGCAACAAAGTAATTGTGGCATTTGTGTGCTTGTCTTCTGATTTTTTATAGACTTCAGCTAAGACACACATTGTTCTTCACTTAAGACTAAAACATTTTGTTACCAAGCTGACATTGGAACTTTTGGGAATTGCTCATTAAAAGCATACATCAGCCAAGCTGAGAGAGAATGGGAAACTCTTAAATAGTTTTGTCTTGATATATTTTCTGAGTTAACATAGCTTTATTTCTTATTTCTAAATTTTCAGTTAAAATTGTAATGCTGCTCTTACTTATCTGTTCCTGGTTTGACTTTCTGTACACTGCAGGAGTCTCCAAAACTTGAGGGAAAAGTTCCATATTTTATTCTGGAAGAACAAAGGGGGGTTTTTATTAGTTCTCTGGCATTTTTTGAGAAAAATATAAGAGGTGCTATTTGTTTCTGAAGAACAGTTGATAAAAATGAGCAATTGGTTTCAGTGCTTTGAGATGTGAATTTATGCTGTTAAGCCAAGACTCAGCTTCTGAAAAACTTGGCTTCTAAATTACTGGTACCTCAACTTATTAAAAAATTTAAAAATTTAAAAAAAAAAATCTAGAAAGCAAACAGCAATCTTGGTTGGTTGTAAATACAAGTTTACAAGTTCATTGTTATTATCAGAAATGAAGATGAGCTTCAGCAGCATATGTTGATAAAGTAGGAAGTTAAATTTATGCTTCCATAACTACCTATTTCTGTTTTGCAATTTCAGATGGTTTTTGATATGCTGGTACTTCAGAAGCACAATACAGAAATGACAACTGCAGCAGGTGAAGCATTCTACACATTAGTGTGTTTGCATCAGGTATGGCATTTAGACACACCCTAAAAAGAAGTCATTTGTTACAGGAGAGTGCTTAGTTACTATGTGCCTGGTAAATCATGGAATCATTTGCCTTAGAAGGGGGACCCCAGCAGGTCTGTAGTACAACTTCTTGCTTATAGTAGAGTCAGCACTGAATTTAGATCAAGTCGCTCAGGACCTTTTCTAGCTGTGTTCTGAAAACCTCCAAGATGGATATTGCAAAGCCCATTTTTAAGTGGCCCATTAAATGCTCTATTATCCATATAACTCATATGTTTCCAGCACCTGCCAGGCAGTCTTGGTGGCCCACAGGTGGACTCATTCAAGTTCGTCAATATCCTTCTTGTGTTAAGAAGTCCAAAACTAGACTCAGTCTTCGACATCTAATCTAACAAGGGCTGTGTAAAGACAAACAATAAGTACAGTCCAGTATGCTGATAGTGTTCGTTGCTGACAGGACACACTGTTGACTTGCTTAGCCTGTTGTCCACCAGGACCTTCAGGTCCTTCCTTCAGCAGAACTGCTCCCCACCTTGTCAGTTCCCAGTAAGGGATTAGTTTGTTTCAGTGGCAGGATTTTGCATCTGTCCTAGTTGAGTTTCATGCATTTCCTATCAGTTCATTCCTCCAGCCTGAATAAGTGTCTCTAAATGTCAGTCCTGCCCTTGAATGCACTGGCTGCACTCCCCAGTTTGATTTTATCCACAGACTTGAAGAGAGTGCATTTTCTCTCCTCCTGCAGGTCACTGACTAAAATATTTAAAAGGACATGGTCCAGATGAGAGTTTTCCAATGCCACTAGTAACCATCTTCCAGTTGGAATGTAAGCCATTAAACACAGGTCTTTATAGGCTGATGATACAGGTGTGTTTTCACCCATGTAGTAGCCTACCCAATAAACAAGAAAATCCCAGTTTGGCTGCAAGTATGTTGTGCACAACTGCCAAAGATTTCCTAATATCAGGCATCCACTGCTCTCTGTTTTTTTTGTTTTGTCATAGAAGACAGGTTAGTAAAGCATGATTTACCCTTGGTAAATCCACACTGGCTGTTCTCAATTGTTTTCTCTTTTACATGCCCAGAGAGAACTTCCAGAAGTACTTGCTTCAAGAATTTCTTAGTTGTTCAAAGGTTCTGGAGAGCAGGCTTGTATGCATCAAGATTTCTCAAGAGATCCCCGGGTTGATCCCGTTTAGTATGGATGGTTCCTCTCCTCCTTGAACCCTGTCTCTAGTCACAAAGGTCTGGAAAAACCTGTCTGTGAAGACAAAAAGGCAAAGGAAGCACTGATTATTTCAGCCTTACCTTTTGTCTACAATCATTAAATCACCTGTTCCATTCAGCAGCACAACCCATATTTTCCATATTCCTTCTTTTGCTGTTAAAGTACTCATAGAAGTTGCTTGCATTGTCTTTAATGTCCCTTGCTAAATTCAGCTTTAGCTGGGCTTTATTTATCTGTCATTGTTCTTGTCCAGCCAATGTTTCTCCTTTCCTCCTTTTGTGGCTTTCCCAGTTTCTAGTTCCTGCATGTGTTGTCCTTGCACTGGAGTTCAGTCATGAACTCCCTGCTTAGCTGACTTGGTATCTTTACATGTTTATTATTATTTTCCTCAGTATCTGGACAGGCCAGTCTTATGCTTGGAAGAGGTTGTCCTGTCAGCTCTCCTGGACTCTTCTTGTCTCCAGAGCTCACTCCCACAGTATACATCCGCTCACTAGTCTCTTGAATAAGGTGAAATCTGCTGTCATGACATCCAGGTTCTGTACTTGCTGCCCGTTTTGTTCGCTTTCCCGGAGATCCTTAACTCCACTATTTTGTGATTCCTGAATTACAATATCCCTGACCAGCTCTTCCAAGCTGTGAACAGCAGATGCAAGGTCACACTCCTGGGTAGACCATCTGGTATTGGAGCAAATGTCAGGGAGATAATCTCTTGTAAGTCTGATCTGGAAACTTCTGAAGTTGCTTGAAGATGACTCAGTCCACTAAAAGCCCTGTTCTGGGGAGTTGTAACAAGATCCCACCATGATGTCATCTTTGCCACCTCTCCTCTCTTCATGATCCACAAGCACTCAACTAGATTGTTGCCCAGTCTGTAGAAAAGCATCCTTAACTGGAGCTGCCCTTTCACAGAAGGGGATGTCTTCATTCCTAAAGAGCTTGTCTGTCTGTCTAAGAGTCTGTCCCTTGGAACACTCCATTCATGCCACCTATCCCACCACAGCTCAGTGCCTGCAGTGATGTTGCAGCTCTGCACTTGCACATGGAGCTCTAACTCCTTCTGTTTCCAAAGTTGAACACATTTCTACACAGACATCTGAGTCTGACCTACTTTCAACCCGTTTAATATTTCCTGATGAGCACTGTTAAACACATTACACTTCCTTGCATTCTTAATACTGTTGGTCTCTGTCTCCTCATTTATCTACAAGTTGTCACCACTATCCCCCAACAATGCCCTTTGAAGCCCTTCCTACCACATTGGCAAGCCTTTGGCAAAGATGCTCCTAGCCACTTTGCCCTGTGGATTCTCTTCTGCTAGCAGCCCTTGTCCCTCAAAGAGGAACTTGTGGTCGTGTAAGACAGAAAGACCCTGATACCACCCACAGGTGGCAAATTCCTGTTGTCTACCCCCACTCAAACCCTCACTAGTAGAATTGAAGGTAATGCCATTCTGGCTCCTGTGTCCAGCTCCCAGAGCTCAGTCCCTTTGGACTTGCTTCAGTGTGCCCCTTGGCAGTGCCCTTCTAGTCACGTTTAACGTGTTCTTTGAATTCTGTTTCTGTCTAAGTAAGCATGAGAGGAAGCTCTTAGAAAGGAATGTAAGCTGTCTGTCCCAGGGAGGAGACCCTAGAAAATGGAGAACCTATGGGCGGAGATGGTTGGTATGACACACTGAGCACAGGGCAGGCACGAAGAAGGAGCAGTCCAGTTTGTAGGAATCAGCCTATGCTAAGAAAGAGGCAGAAGGCCCTTTGAAGAGTGTGTCTTAAATTGTCCTCTTACTCTGCACTGCAAAGCACTGTACCTAGCTTTTCAGGCTTCTTTAGCCTTACTAAAATACCCAGCCTGGATGAAGGACTTTATCTGGTTTAGAGGTAGGTGAAAGGCTAGGGGGTCCACAGTTGCTGCTGGTACTGCAGTCAGTGAAACTGGGTAACGGTGGAGAGGTACTGATAGTTTTCTGTCACTGCTTTTATTCTGGATTTTGTCCCGATGAGAGAAGTTGTATATATTGTATCTTTCTCTTTTTTTATGTTTATTTAATAGGCTGAATATTCAGAGCTAGTTGAAACATTGCTCTCAACTCAGCAAGATCCAGTAATTTACCAGCGGTTAGCAGATGCCTTCAATAAGCTCACTGCAAGCAGCACTCCTCCTACACTGGACCGTAAGCAGAAGATGTCCTTCTTAAAGAGTTTAGAAGAATTTATGGCGAATGTTGGTGGACTTCTCTGTGTAAAATAAACAACAAAACTCTATGCCTAATTTAGACCCTTTCTGCAAAATGCACTGAGAAATGCTGAATGCTGACTAAATCTTGTACGTGTCTCTGGGTTCTTTGCAGCCATCTCAGATTCTAGAGAGCCTGGAAGTTTGAACATAACACAATGGAATGGGAGAGGTCAACGCTGAATCAGCTTCTGCTATTATGTGTTAGCTGCAATCTGTCATACTTGTGTGTGAGAGAGAATGAACAGAAAATCTGAATTTTTTTCCATATATGTGCAAACAGATATGGGCACAATGAAAAATAAATGCAGTGCCTTTCCCTCTGCACTGGTTTAAAATATGAGTGGTCATATAAACATACAGATTTTTCTACCCAAAATCATGTTAGAGTGTGATGCAGATACATATAAAGCTCTAAACAGTTTAGCTGATTTTAAAACTTTATTTTTCCTCTCTTTGTGTTCCAATGGGGAAGAAACACCAAATGGTATTTTAACTTGTGTTTAGTTCTGTTTTTCTACATCAATCTGACATTGCATGTTTAATGCAATGCAGATTTTTACATTATGTTGTGCTGCCTAAAGTTCAAAGAAAAAAGAGTTGTATATTTTTGTTCCCCTAAAATGAACTTTAGGAACGGTAGCCATTTCATTGCCTTAATTTAAAAGAAAAAAAAAAAACAACTCATATACTTTAGATAAAAAAGTTAAGGCGAGATTTAAGGCAAGATTTGACTCTTCCGAGTTGGTTTAGGATGTTGGCACTGAGCTGCTGTGTACCTGCTGCAGCCTTTCATGTTGACGTGTCATTTTGGAATGAGTGTCTGATGCAAGGTTCATTAGTAGTTTTACTTTCAGTGTCTGTTTTGATTCTTACCTGGGTTGCAAGCAACTGCAATGTATTTCTACACTGAACTGTTTGCTTAAGCAATAACAATCCAAAAGGTGTGAATTACTGGCAAACTTTGTAAAGTTGGGGCATTAGCTAAAACAATTATGCTAGCACAGGGGCATCAGAGCCTTTACTCAAGGTTTGTGTTTGTTTGACTCAAGCAGAGAAAGGTAAGTGCGATGTCGAGTTCTGTGAGAGATTTCTAGTTTTACTGACTCTAGCTCCACTTCTGCAGAGCCCTGGCAGCTGCTCTGCTCTGGCTTGGTTTTTGGTATCAGCACTTTAGCTATTACAATAGCAGAATATAGTGCCCTGAATCCAGGGAACCAACAAGGGAGAGCAGCACACAGGTATGAAAGCAAGGCCTGCCTCGTCTCCTGTCATGAGCCAGAGAAAACCGACACAAACACAAATGCTGCATGTCTAGTAAAATTATTTTTGTGGAAATATGTGGAGGCAGAAGTGAGCCCTTCTGTTTAAGATCTCTGCTAGATTATGCTGTTGAATATTTCCCAAGTGTTTTTAAAATTTATATAAAATGTATGGTATACACCTTTATACGACTATGTATAGCTTCATGTTTGCAATTCTGTGCCATTCGTCAGCTATTCATCTCAAAATTAGTCACAATAGCCAGAATTTTTAAGACACAAATCTCTAATACTGTGCTATAAGTGATCTAAGGCTTTTTTTTAAATGTTACATCCATATGTGTCTCAAGCATGGATCCACAAGGCCAAAAATGCCATCTCTTCGTTATACTTTTCTCTTTTAATTGATGAGAGCAGATTTATGCATTACAAATGTTATGGCCATAAAACTGGTTAGATATTAATGTTCCTTCCCAGCTAGTATTTTAGTTCTTAAGATACTTGAATAGTATTTTGCAACAAGAGTATTGCTCTCAATTTTTTCTTGAAACTCTAATGCTTTTCTTCAAAGGATTTCTTGACTGTGCACTTATACAAAAGAGGATGATCTGGCAGACCCTTCTGTTTCACACAGTTGTGATGGCTGATTTATTTTTTTCCAAACTGTCTGGGGTTTGCTATGTTTTTGAAACTGTGTCTGGTGTTTTTCTAAGTGTACATTGGGTGGGGCAGCAGTTCTGAAACCTCTATTTTTTTTTCAAGTGAAGGGAAAATTGAAGGCTGGGAACATAAATGGCAGTAGGAACTGCTAGTTCTGATGTGCTTGATGTCAAGTATCTAGACCAAAGTCTTCAAAGATATTATTGCAAATACTTTCCATTTTTTTGGATCTTAGTGAATAACTGATACTCGTTTCACTCATTTCTTTTATAACTAGCTCTGTCACTATTGTTTCATTAATTCTAAAGCTGGCTCACTATTTAAAAATATTTATGAACTTCACAATTTTGAAATCCTCTTGGGTATTTGATTGATGAATAGGAGCACAAACTGAGTTCATATTCAGGACAAAGTTTGCATACGCATTATTTTTCTTATCAGGCCGATTGTGTTGTAACACACAGACACACAGAGCATCTTTTGAGTATCAAGACTTGCTAAAGTATGAACACTTCCCTTCAAAAACTAGTTTTGAAGGTTGATTAAAAATTTCCTTTGCCCTTCCTTTAAAATTCATATTACATATACATATATTAAAGGGAAACTGTCCTAGTAAGGGGTTTGGGGTTTTTTGAAATTTTCCTGCTTAACGTTACACTTCCTTGTTTCTAAATTTTTCTTACATTCTCATGTATTCAATGAGAATCTTTCCATGCCATTTTATGTTTCTTTTAAAGCAAATGTGAAGATGTCTCTGCTTAGTGGCATCTGTGGAATTGTTGCAAAAGCTTTTGGGAATAAGTTTTATTCACTCATACTCCTTCTGTCTTGGTGGCTGCTTCTACCTGAACTATTTGGCTTCTTATATCCCTACCAAAAAAAAGGAAAACAAAATCCTTCAGTGATTTCCTACACATCCAGTTGCTGTAAATCTAGATGTGAAAGCTCACTGAGGTCCACAGGAAAGACTCACAGAGCATTTTTAGTGAACACTGAGAGCTGGCTCCATGTAAGTGTTCTGAAAGTTTTATAGCATCACTGCATTGATTTTCCATTCACTGTACAAAGTGAATAATGGTTCTAAAAATGCACCTGGTTTTTGAAGGAAAAAAGGCAACTCAAACCAAATTATAAAGGCTGCATGATATAATTGTAACAAATATATTTGTCTAGCCTTTTCTTGCTGAAACTGATTATTGATCCAATGTTACCATTCTGAGACTAGAAATCCTATTTTGCTAGCTCCTTCTCCATTGTAATAGTTCTAATGCTGGCATAACAATTTTCTGTTGTTCAGCATATTATTTTTAATGTTGGCAAGAGTGACCATCAAGCTCAGTCATAAAACTCAAGACCTTGGAAGCTCAGACACATATGAACAGAGAGACTGCTACTATATGAAACTTCTGCTTTCACGTGCATTCATGCCTTAATTAGCTTCACTGAATTACTGCCATAATCTGCTACTTCTTGCCCAGAGGTTTTGTGTTTGACTGTTTAGTGGTAAAGGGCTCATGTTTTTTTCTCAGGAACGAGAAACTCATTTTCTCAGCAAGTCCAAATCCTACTAGTAGTTGAAAGAGAGATGTTTGAATTGGGGTCATCTCTTTTGTAGTGCAGAGCGGCACTCATTGAAGCCCCAGTGTTTACCCGAGCAAATCCCTTTGTATGTAAGCCATGTAGTTCTAGAAAATAAGCTTGCTCAGAGCAGTCAGTTGTCCATTTAAAATCTAATTCTTTAAAAGGGAAAGCAAATTCTAATTTGTGATCTGTAAAACTATTAAAAATATGAATTGCAGCATTTCTCTTGTAAAACACTTCAAGTAATGCTAGTTTTGGTTAAGTAATTACATAAGGAGTGATATTTTTATGGAAGTAGCTTGATGAATATAAGCGCAGGAGTAGGAGCCAGGCTCCTCTAATTTTGTAATAAGTTTTGCCACTGGATCATCTGTGGCCACTGGCAAGTTGCTAGAACTGTGTTGTTGTTAAAATAGCATTAACACCTACCTACCTCACAGGGATGTTGTGAGGATTAGTTTATGCCTATAAAATGCATTGAAGATCTGAGATGCTATGTAAATATTATATACTTTAATTTTAGTTTTGTGAGGTGTAATATTTCCTGTAATGAGAACAGATTTTCATAATTATAAAGCCCAAGAGAGGCAGCAGTGGTGCAGTATTCCCCAGGACTGAACTAGTGCAGTACAGGAATGCTTGCTGTAAATTGTTGTTATTTCAGTTACAGCTGAGTGAAATCAGTAGTGGCTTTTTCTTAAATAAGGTGAGATTCCCCACCAGTGTGCCTCACTTCTGGTCTACACAGGGAGAGGACAGTTGCTAGTTGTTCAGGCTTTGGTGCCTCTACTTGTGACAAGTGCTGCTTGTGGTGCTAGGGATTTTCATTTGATTTGGTCTTGGTTTTTTACACTTTTCTGCAAGGAGCAAACACCACTCATTTCTACCGTGTTTGTTCCAGTCACTCAGTACAACCAAAGCCTAATGCTGACAATTAAAATTTAAAGAGACAGCACTGCCCCCTCCCCACCCCCACCCCCAATTTACATTCAATATGAGTAGATTACGCCCTTTTCCTAGTAAAATAGATTAATGCTTTCTAGCACTGATCATGAAGCAAATCATGAGGTGTGTTTTTCTCTAGAGCCTCAAGCTCTTAGTTGTCTTATAAAGCCTTTTTTTCACTATGAGATTTCTTGGGGCCCTAGCAACTGAGAAGTAAGATAGTCCTGACTTTCCCTTCTCCTCAGTGAATTAAAATTGATTATGCTTTTTCATTTCTTCCCTTTCCCTGTCCTGCTTGTCCTGTCCTTTTGAGCCATTCTTAAGTGGATTTGGAAGACTGTTCCAACCTCAAGAGAAAGATGATACCCGTTTTATTTTCCAATCTGTTACAGCCTGATACTTGAAATTGATAAAATTCTGTCTAGTAGCATTCCTCAGCACATTTCAATCTCCCAGTGAATGATTCTGGAGTTTATAATTAGGAAAAAAAAATTCTCCTCTTTTATTTGTTCCCTTTGTGCAAAATAAGGAACCTCCATGCAGTGAACATGCAGTTTTAAGGCAATAAATGCTAGTACTGCTGTTGGTCAAGTGTGTAAATATTTTAAATGTATAATTCAGTACTGTGTTGAGTTTATATATTAAAAACACAGGGATTGAAGTGCTGGTTGATTTCAAGTATTGTTTTACCTGTACAGTTGAAGATATGAAGTTACGTAGAAGCATTTCACAATTTATTGCAATAAGACTTGGGAAATGGCTGTGTAATCAAGCCTTATGACAACTGAATTTGCAATTTTGAAATGATCATTTTGTGTATTTTTAAGATCCATAAGCAGGAGGGGGATCAAATTGTTTTCCACTAAAAACTTTTATTATTTTGTTTTGACCATGTGTGATTTGTGTGTATTCTTGTTTAATATTTTGCTAAAATCTCACCTGTGTTGAATCCCTGAAATAGCATTTGTTATACTTCCTTATGGTAGAAACAAAAATAGGAACATTATGAAATCTTAGGCTGCACATTTTGTTCTTTGGCTACAGTGAGTGTGCAGTAATTAGGTTGAAACTTGATGGGATATCTTTAATTTACATCAGCACTTAAGGCGTAAGTTTGTCCATCAACAGAAAAAAAGTGTGATCAGGAGTACAGCAGGAGTATCTCACACTGTACTGCAATTACCAGAAATGGCTGTGAATAAATATATAATCAAATTAATCTTTTCCTCCATCTTCCAGAAAAAGTTTTAACTGTGACTTTTCAGACCACTATTATTGGTGGTGTTTGTCTACCCAAAAGAAATACTGATTTCTGGGTCTTAATTTTGTGTGTGAGTGTGTGGATTTCAGCTATACAGTTCCTGATGATATCTGGCATGGAAATGTTCTCCAAGCTGTTCCCATGTAAGGGACATCTAACATTACATTACGTCACGGATATCAGAAAAGTTCAGTCACAAGCAGCAGTTCGTAATGTACTATGTAATACAATTAGATTTGGATAAACGACTGCTCTTTCCAATGGCTCCCCTCTTACTTCCATGCACTCACATCTTTAAAAAAAAAAGAAAAGCTTCACAAATCCTGAAAGTAAAACTACGCAACAGCTGTGGTGGTGACAGCTTGCTATACATCTTGGCTGTACGTATCACTAGAATTTTACTGGTTTCAGAAGTAAAATTACTGCAGTTATATATTTATATTGGCATGGTTTAGTTCAGTGAAGGTTTTGGTGAAGGATGGAAACATTTAAGGTAATTTTGAGGAAATTCCTCACAGCAGCTGGTAGGACTAACAGCAGCATATCCAAGCAGCCTTTCATGTAGAAAATGGAACTATTCTTCTTTACCTTAAGTACAAGGTTTGGAATAAACTTGAATAATTTGTGTACAAAGCCTTCATTCACACTTGTCTGTGTAAGTGTGCACAAACCTCATCCATTTTGCCTTTATGAAACTTATATTTGCTTCAGTTGTGAGTGGTGGAGTTAGTGGTGGGTTTTTTTCCTTCAGTGATTTGCCATGTCTTACAAGTAGAAAGGTAGGAAAGCTCGACCCTCCAAGTGGAACTTGTCTGGCCCATCAACCAAGGAGGAGGTCGTACATGAACTAGAAGACAGAAGGAGGAGGAGAAGAAAGTAAATCAACTTAATCTGCAAGAAGAAAGAGAAATTCGTAAAATACAAATGTTACCCCATAACTTTGTAATCCATATCATCTTCATAGGGATTAGTAAAAAGTCTGCCATTTTTATCAACACATTGGATGGGGAAAACAGAAAGTACTACTTTGGAATTCAATGAAACGTGATACTATCAGTGTAAGTTTTGTTAATTGAATAATACATTCTTCTTTATTTTGGAAGACACTACATACAAATCTGCGTCTTCAAAAGCAAACACTGAAGTTACCCAGTGTGACTGACATGTAATTCATTACTTGTTTTATTCCTGTCTGTATTTGAATCTTACGGAGCAGCTGTTTTCACCTTAACATCTATTAGATGGTATCAGATTTGATTTTTCTGACATGCTGTTGCCTTTGTGAGTTAGAGTAAAGCAAAGCTATGGGTGTGATGTACTTCCCTTTTTCTTACCCTCTGTGTCTGGCCTATTGTTCATGGTTGTAAAGACATATATATTTGATTCGCTTTAACTTCTTGGTTTGGATGCTGCAGTTTAGATTTTTGGCATATTCAAACTGCTTCCAGTCTGTGTTTGGTGTTTACTGAATGAAAGTCATCACTAGACTCCAACAAAAAGTGTTTTGAAAGCCTGACTCATAACTTGGTTTAATTAGTTGTCAGGACATTGGCTTTCATTTTGGAACTGCACCAATACTACTAATGGTTTTTTGTTCATTCAAATGATGTTCTAACTCGGAAAAAAAAACCCCAAAGCCCAAACCCCACCACCACACTATGGAGTCTTTAGGGAGATCACACAAGATCAACACTACTTTAGGAAAGGCTTATATTCTTCTACCACTTTAAGGAAAGACTGTTCTTCGCAAGTACTTTTTGCCTGCTTTTAGGCTGTTATGCACTTTCATGACTTCTTAACAAACTACTGTTAAAATGTACTGTAACATGGGTTTTGATAAGCGCACATGTATTTAAACAATTCACTCAGCCTCAGGAAAGCTGGAAAAATCAGATACCTGTTTTGTATCTTGGTTAAAATGTTTGTTCCCGGCATCCCGCAAGATGCCCAGATAACATCTAGATCCCTCGAGTGTAACTATCTAAGATACCAGTTTAGTCTGTAAAAGGAGGACAGTGTAATTTACTTTAGGGTCAGAGAAAAGGGTGTCCTCTTATTTTTCTTAGAGGTATATGTTGCCTGAATTGGAAATTTCAAAAGCAAAAAGCAGTAATAAACACCATTTAGTGTTCAAGGAAAAAAAGTTTTCTTTCTTAACATTATCTGATTTCTGGTTTCTTCCTCTCCTTAAAAAGTGTGTGTGAAATAAGTGCAGAGGTATGTGTAGGATAAACTGTAAAATCTGCTGCTGTACATGTTTGCTACTTGACTGCATTTTCTGTTCCACTTTAATTTTACTGGTTTTGCTAAATATATTTTATATATTTTCCTTCCTGCTTCTTGTGATGGCAGAGTGATTACATCTTTTGGGGGGAAAATTGAAAACAACCACGAGAAGGCTTTGGGACCAGAACATTCCGTAAAGGTTGTATGTTACAATGTATCTCAGGACAATTTTTGAGAGAATTTTATAAATCAGGAGCAACGATAAAGTCAATGGGGATGTGAAAATGTATAAAAGTATAGATACTGGTACATAATTCTGTTTCAGGGTTCTTTGGGGGGTTTAAAAATACATTTGAAGTCCATTTAAAATATCAATACCCCTAGAAGGTATTAACTGGCTAGTAGTCACCTACATAGAGCATTTTTCAATTGGAAGACTGTAGCTGTCTTTGTGGCCCCTGAATTACTTCCAAGGGATCCACAAAGCCTAGCAAATTGAAGGATGCCACAGGGATCGCGTATCACTCGTGTTTCTAAGATTTGCATCTCCATAGAGAAAGAGTTGGAAGTTTGAACAGTCTAAGCATGAAAATGTATTCCTGTACTTGAATTTATGGAGTGACTGCAGCCTTTTAGGAGGCTCACTGACAGTCTGTCCTCCCGAGGTCTCGGGAAGCTGTGGTGCCCCTGGCCTGCACAGCCACCCTCCAGGGTTCCAATGCACCTTTGGTTCTGCATCTGGAGCAGAACAGCAAGCTTCAGTTACAACAGTGAGGTGTTGCAGGTTGTTCTGCAAGTAGAATATTTCCACTTCTGTTATTTTCCATCATCGGAATTCTGTTGACATTAACTAGAAGTAATCCTTGTATGGTTGTAAAGCATTGCGTGCTTGGCTGCCTTCCAAATTGACGTGCAGTTGGTTTGCCGGCACTAAAAACGTCGCGATTTTGAGGGTGGGGGGAAGTTAATACATTTTTTGGGCTTAATGGCAACAAGAGAGATTTTACAATTAACATTTAATAATCTATTTTCATAGTAGTTAAAGCTGATTATACTTTTCCATAAGGCATGACTTGTGCTACAGCAAGAGGACTGAAAAGCATAGAATTTCATTATTAGAGGAAAAATAAAATAGAGTAAAAATAAAAAACACAAAAACACAGAAACCTTGTGAGTAACAAGTTGCTATTGCTTTCCAGGGTAGAACTGTGCTTTTAAAAACTCGGTTTCTGATCTAGCAAATGCATTAGGGAAGTGGCAGTGGGCTATGTCATTGGGTTCATCTTGAGGACACCAGTGTCACTGCTGTGTGATATGGCTCTGTCAGTGAAAGGAGAGGGGAGATGACTTAACTAAAAACCTCTTCCTGCAAAAATTATTAGGAACAATAAAACCCTGTTATTAAGAAATGTCTCACAGGGTGCATTTTACAGGTCTTCCTATGTTTGTGGTTTATCTTCACATCCCAGAGAAATTGCATTGCAAGAGAACCTGTTTTCCTTCCTACAGGGTCACTCAAGCTCCTTCTGAGCTTTCCTTCTAGAACTGTCTTGTAACAGGATTCAAGCAAGGTCTTGAGATGTCTGTTTGCTGACAAGTAGTATCTGGTATCATAAACTAAATAATGCTGCCCTGCCCACCCCCAGGCCTCCCCCCACAGCCATGTGCCCTTGTGTGATCTCTGTAGCCCTTCTGTTCAGGAGGAATCACTTGTCATGGGGTGGAGTCCTGCTCTGGGAAATCTGGACTGAGGGTACGTGTCATCCCAGTCTCCTTTATCCTTTCGTTATCAGTCCTGTACAGAATGTTTTTCACACAAAATGTGTTACAAATATGCATGAAATAGGAAAATTACTGAAGTGCCTCTTAAGTGTCACTTCTCTGTAGTGTCTAAACCACATTTCTTGCTGCATTCATTAATACTATGCAGCAGCAATGTAGCGAAAAGAGGTTGGTTTGTTTAAATTACAGCAGTGGAGGTGGCATGAATAGATATGGAAACATTCCACATAAGACCATCTTCTACTCTGGAAGAAAGACCATTTTTGGCAAGAATTTTCTAAGACAAATGAGGTAATGCACTGAATGCCAGATCAGTGGAATTATTTTAAGCCATACGAAAATGCCCACAGTTGTCATGGAAAACCTTGTTTCCACATGGAAAAGAGGGAGAGATTAAAGGTATGGACATCTGAAGGAAAAATTGGCCTCTCCCCACATCATGTGATGGTAAGAAAAATTGATTCTCTGCTGCTTACATGAGCAGTGCTGCAAAATTATTCTATCAGAATTTAGTATTTTGTCTTCCAAGGAAATAGGTGTGCTCTTGTTGATGCCCAGTGCTGAGCTCATGACTTTTGTTCAGCCACAGTGAAGTGCTGGCAGCAGCTGAAGGTTGAGCAGGTTGAAGGTAAAACAGCAGTTTCTTATTTAACTGATTGCTGGTAGAACTCTTAGCTCTGGAGAATGAGAGTTTGCTCTTGTGTTAATTAGAAACAGTCTGATGGGGGACCTTCTATGAGTTGGTTTAGAGGAGAGTCATTGAATAGTAGACAATGTTGTGAGCATGCTTTTTACAAACTTTATAAAGAAGGAATGAAAAAAACAAGGAAGAGTTTTTGTCTTGAGGCAGTGAGATAACAAGTGCCAGACAAGCGTGTTGTGCCTGCACATGGGAAGATGAGGAGTTTTAATGGCCAAAGGGAAAGATACCGTGAATTAAATTCTTCCCATCTTCTGTGCTCTTCTGAGAGCCCACCAGGAGCACTGCGTCCAGCTCTGGGGTCCTCAGCACAGGAGGGACATGGGCCTGTTGGAGCGAGTCCAGAGGAGGCTCAAGAAGACAATTAGAAGGATGGAGCATGTCTCCTGTGAGCAAGGGTTAAGAGAATTAGGGTTGTTCAGACTGGAGAAGAGGTGCTTTGGGATGACCTAATTGCAGCCTTCCAGTACCTGAGGGGAGCCTGCGGGAAACATGGAGATAGATTTTCCACGAGGGCAAGTAGTGATAGGACTAGAGGAAACGGCTTCAAAGTTAAAGAGGGCAAGTTTAGCTTAGATATTACAAAGAAATTCTTTGCTGTGTGGGTGGTGAGGTTCTGGAACAGCTTGCCCAGAGAAGCCATGGGTGCCACATCCCTGGAAGTGTTCAANCGAGGGCGCCGGGGCCGGGACAGCGCGGAGCCTCCTGCCCGCCGACCCCCTGCACTCCCCTCTGCCCCGCGTTCGGTGGCGGATGAGGGGCAGGCGGGCCGGGATCACTCCCGTGCCCCCTCCCGGCGTTCATTATGGCTGCAGGGTGCCCTCAGAGCGATACACACGGCAGGGGACGGGACATACGGGCCCTCCAGAAACTGCCGGGGTCCCGCCTTCCGTTCATGTGCAGCAGGGTCCCGGCCGTCCCGGTCCCTGCGGGCGCTCCCTCCGCACTTGCTGGAAGGGATGGGAATGGCGGCAGCACATAACATGCTTTCCTTCTGCTTCAGAATCCAGTGCAGTTTCTGTGTATTTAGGACTTGTGAGAGTTTCTGTGCTATGCACTTTCCCGTGTTGCTTTGGTGCGCTATGAAATTCATTTACCGGGGGATTCTGTAGCTCAGCAACACCTCCTGTCAAGAACCAGTTCCTCTGGATGGGATTGTTTGGTTTTTGGGTGGTGTTGGCTTCTGTTGTTCCTGTTGTTTGGTCAAGGCCCTTGCAGCCTACACTGGGCCTTTCAATTCGTGCCTTGGAAAACCACAGTCCATCTCCACCCACGGTGTTCGTGTGGTCACAGGCTCTGGTGCTGCNCATCCCTGGAAGTGTTCAAGACCACGTTCAATGGGGCTCTCAGCAATCTGGTCTAGTGGAAGGTGTCCTTGTCTATGGCAGGGGGCTTGGAACCAGGTGGTCTAGAAATACGTCACAGATACAGCACAGACTGCACTGCAGCCCGCCGGGCCGCTCAGGGGGCTGGCAAGGGCACGAACAGCCCCTCCCCATGCTGAGGGGCGGCCCGGTGAGCGCTCCCGCTCAGTTCGGGATGGGGATGGGGAAGCCCCGCCCCCCGGCCCCGCAGTGCCCAGCAGGGGGCGCGCGNCTGCGGGCGCTGCCTCCGCACTTGCTGGAAGGGATGGGAATGGCAGCACATAACATGCTTTCCCTCTGCTTCAGGAAGCCTCCTGACCTTACCTTTTGAATCCAGTGCAGTTTCTGTGTATTTAGGACTTGTGAGAGTTTCTGTGCTATGCACTTTCCCGTGTTGCTTTGGTGCGCTATGAAATTCATTTACCGGGGGATTCTGTAGCTCAGCAACACCTCCTGTCAAGAACCAGTTCCTCTGGATGGGATTGTTTGGTTTTTGGGTGGTGTTGGCTTCTGTTGTTCCTGTTGTTTGGTCAAGGCCCTTGCAGCCTACACTGGGCCTTTCAATTCGTGCCTTGGAAAACCACAGTCCATCTCCACCCACGGTGTTCGTGTGGTCACAGGCTCTGGTGCTGCCCAGTTACTCCTTCCTCATCCTCGTTCCCAGGCCAAAGCTTTTCTGGATGTCTCAATACCCTTCGCTAACATTTTCTAGTTTTAGTATTTTCCCTTGCTTGTTGCTGGGATAAAGAGGCTACAACTGCCCTTTATTTTTATTCTGTGTGTGTTGGTAACTTGAAGCTCCTGACAGATACTTAGTCATGTTATCAGGCACAATTCCTGTGCAGTGAGGAGATTTGGAATTAT
Organism: Pitta sordida; assembly: GCA_013390025.1. Lineage (NCBI taxonomy): Eukaryota > Metazoa > Chordata > Aves > Passeriformes > Pittidae > Pitta > Pitta sordida. Next base: position 234,311 of record WEKX01003236.1, read on the forward strand.
GATGCATGATTCTTCAAAAACACTGTACCAGTGTTTGGTAGCAGCCAGAAAAACACATCAAATGCTGGATTTCCTTTTTAAGAAAAGAAGACTGTATCAGAAAACGTCATAAAACAACAGTATGAGCATGTGTTTGCCCATATCTTATTGTGTAGAGTTCTGGTCTCCCCAAAAAAGGGGGACATGAGAAGCATTCCACAAGGATGAACAAACGCAATGAAAGGCTTTGTCAGCCCATCAGAGAGGGTTTAGACCTTCAGGGTAGAAAAGAGCCAATTTGCTGAGGAGGGAAATGGAATGACAGGTGGCTGTGAAAGGACATGTGGAGACACTTGCTTTCTCTCCTGACACACCAAGTGTCTGCTCCACGTGGAGTGAGTAGCCATGTTCACTGCGAGACAACATAAAATGATTGATAAAATGAAGCTTTTTACCAGACAACATTGTAGATTAAAAATTTTTACAGGAATTTAAAGGATACTGGAGAAGTATCCCTGCGAAGTGCATTCACAGAATGAATCACTTCAGATGCAGAAATAACTTCCTTAGTAGAAAATAGAAGAAAGTCTAGGAGAGTGTAGACTGGGGAAGGATCACATATATTTTGCCTTATCTCTGTCCTTTTGAGACTCGTTTGGGCTGTCTTCAGGATGGAATGACCACAGAATCACAGAATCAGTAAGGTTGGAAAAGACCTTAGAGATCATCGAGTCCAACCTATCACCTGTTACCTAACCTAGCCAAACCTGTTACCTAACCTGTTGCCATCCTACTACCAACACACCATCCTACCCATAACACACTACCCTAATATCTAGGTCATGCCACCACGTACATCATCCAACCTTTTCTTAAACCCCTCTAGGGACGGTGACTCCACCACCTCCTTGGGCAGCCCATTCCACTGAGAGATCACCCACTCTGTGAAAAAGTTCCTTCTAATGTCAAGTCTAAATCTCCCCTGAATCCCAGTATCAACCCAAGCATGACCAGTATCAACCTGAACTTGTATCAACCTGAACTTGAGCTGTCTCGTATCTGTAGCAGGTGAGCTGCTCCTGATCCACAAATCCTGCCTTATCCCTTTTTCCTTACTCCACAAAACCATTACGTAGTACATAAAAAACTGCTTCAGGTCTGTCAGGTCTGCTTTACTGACATCTCCTGGGTTGGCCATCCTCTTCAGAGGGTGTTTCCTGGCACCTGGACCCCAGATACTTGAGTTTTTGAATTTTTCCTGGTTGAGTGCAAGGGCACCAGCTGCCTGCCTGTGCCTGAGGGTGACCTCTCTGATGTTTGAGGAGTTTTTATTCATACTGTAAGACTCCACAAAACAGATGGCTTCACACCATTGCCCAGATTTCTTGGTGTGTGCTACAAACACCATAGATGATGATCTGCTTGTCTCCAAGGCTGACTTGGACAGCTTGGAAAAAATACAGACAATTATATTTAACTCCATTTCATGCTCTCTGCCTTTAGATCCAAGTTAATCTCGAATAAGATGATTTGTGGAGTTGCACATGTTCTTTGTATATTCTTGGTAAAAGATCTCAAGAGCTAACACAGTCCTCTTCCTCCCCCTTCCCAGCCATGAATAGCATGACATTCCAGTTGTATTTCTATTCCGTGGCCTTTCAGCAGTCCTTCCTTTCCCCTTCGGTTGAGGGACATTTTGTTACAATGAGATGACATCTTTAGGGTGCCACAAAAGAATGAGCATTTAAAACTGACAGAGCAGCGACATGTCCTGCTTGTACACCTACCCAATGGTATTTCCAAGTTGTGTGGGCATTCAGGGAGCCCAGACTTCTCCGGACATTTGCACACAGAGGCTGTGTCTGTCTTCAGAGAATACGGCTTTTCATGTGAGCATAATTATGGGTGGAACAAATGTACTGGGGACCAAAGACTGTTAATTTTTTCATAATGTTCTTTCTAACTTAGGGGCTTCTTTTCCTCTGTTTTAGAATTTAGCTATATAAAGTTAGAGTTTTTGTAGATGGCAGATAGAAACTGTCATTAAATATGTACAATATTCTTGAGTAGACAAGGCCTTGGAGTGTCCTGTGCTACTGTTAACTCTGTTAATTTCTTTTTTGTTTTCTTTGAAGATCTTCCGCTCTATAGTGATGACATTTGTCTGAATGGTTCATCTGCCAATAAAAGACAGATAAAACTGTGGGAGGGGAAGGGACTGAGGAGTCTGCTGGCACCTCCACCCCCTTCATCCGACCTGCTGCACTGTAGGCCTTGTGGTGCAGTTGTAGTCACCTCACTTTTCCTCTTTTATGGGTAGATCTGGCCCTTTAGAGACCAGTAGTGTTCAAATATACCATTTTACCCTGTGAGCACAGCCCTGCCTTTTCCTGTTCCACTGAATCTGTGGCAGATTACTCCCTTTTTCCTTCTTTCCTCTAGGTGAACTTGGACTTCGCCATGAGTCTTATTTTCCTAAACTTTGTGCGGAGTTCTTGAGCTGTTCTTGGAGGTCTGCTTTTTTTATCATTTTGCTTTTTAATTAGGTGCAAAATGCAACATGTAAACTAAGAATTAATAGTAAAGAAGATCTGTCACTTTGCTGGTTTTAAACCTTGTAATCCTATTAATACAAGGGTTTAGTGTAGATAGTATGGCTGGATCAGCACTGGATGTGTTACGAATGCTCTGAATCCCAGGGCATTCCTAAAATGCAGTTCTGTCCTGCTGTGTGGCTCTTGTAGGGAGTCTGCATGAGGACAGAGCACGGGCTGCTGGTGGAGGGACCCAGGGACTGGGGCAAGCACAAATGGGTCAGCTGGAGCCTCAGGAGCCTTGGGAATTAAGAATATAAAGGTTCCCTAAGGGCCAGAGATGCTGTGGGTTTCTGTGCTTCTTCCCATCCTCCCCCCAAAAGTTTCAGGGTTGCTTCTGGACTTGAGCACAGTGAACTTTCTGGAAGGAGTGTAGAGGGGCTTTCAAACAGTAGAGCTGTCTCCCTTGAAGGAATTTACAACCTTGTTCACATAAACTCCCTTTAATAGTTTTCTGATGTGGTTCTCAAGCATGAGAATGTGTTCATACTAATGACCTAAGTCGGTATGTGCGTTCAGAAAAAAATACTCAATTTTGGAGGCATTTGTAATAGATGTATGTAAAATTTCTACCATATGTTCTGAGTTACCTCTCCTTGCAACCTCACAGTTAATTACTGCTTAGTTCCTAAGGCTTTAATTTACAAACCAAAGGGAAAGCTATTAAAAAATCACCTAAAAATTATTAATAGATAAAAGGCAGTGCGCCCCTTTTTGTACTGAAACAATGGGAAATTCTTCATCAGCAATTTTATCTGTGAGGGTTTCATTTCATGGGCATGGATTTGGTCCTTGCAAATGCCTGTATGGGCTCACTGAACAGAAAAATCCAACTTTTAACTTAAGAGCTGCAACTTTGCATCTGTTTCAGTTTCTTAGTGTCAGAGGATAGATGTGTCTGTGCTTAGGGGATAATAGCAAACCAGATTGCTACGTATATCATTCACTTAATAAAAAAAAAGTTGTGAGAAAAGGAGTGATTTTATATTTCTAACATGCCCTAATGAAAATAAACTGTTGTACGGGGCCTAAAATGGATCATAGTGTTGTATATTGTTAGAGCATTGCGGTTAGAAGCTGAGCTCTCTGAATTTGCAGAGATCCGTCGAATTTCATGGGGGTTCGGGTCTGGAAACGTGAAATCTGCAAAGTAGCAATTCATATATGTGTAACTACAGCCAGCCCCTCAGCTCTGAGCAGCAGCAGCAGCAAGCAGAAGCATGCAGGAACATGCAGCAGCTAGCAGCAAAGACAGCTGCAAAACATGCTCCTTCTTGCAGTAGCTCGCAACAGCTCGGAGCAGCTAGCAGAGGAGGAGGGCTCCGCAGGGGAGCGTCCTTAATATACTTGGAGACAGTGTTATAAAGCTTCACGACCATTTATTATGTGTGCGACACTGTTATAAGCAAGTGAGCTGGGGTGGCCCCCCAGTAGCAGCACCTACCAGCACCGCCTGCGCCCCACGTGGATCAAAAGAGGGGGGAAGCTGGAACATATCTTCACAGGAGAAAAAACCTGCGATGTACTGAAGCCATGATAGGTGAAGTGCGGAGTAGCGAGGGATTACTGTATTTTTAAAGGACCTGTGTTTCTTCAACAAAAAAATCAGGTGGAAAAATTTACGAGTTTAGTCTAGGTAGCTTGACTTTGAAATTCTCCTCTTGCATGAGGTAACGCCATAGGTGGGCCTTTAGACTCTGAATAATTCCCTGTTTTGGCAGCCTGGCCTGCGAAGCCAGCAAGTCAGTAAATGATATTCTGGAAAAGCCAGGTGGTTTCATCTTACCCTGTGTAGGTGCATATGGTGTCAGTGGAATGGCAGATAACTGTGTGGGTTATCTCACGGTGGCTGGTTGAGGTAACCTTTTTCCAGCAAGTAGGGAGAAGCTGTTTTAGGAAACTTCAAAAGCTCTGCTATAGTGGAAGGAAGGGTGGAGGGGGAGGAAACTGTGGGTTCTGGAGTTCTCATTGTAATGCAGGGAATGGGAAGATGAAGAGCCATGGGCAGCTATTCTTGAAATTTCTCACATCGACGCACCGTTCAGGTGACGCATTCTCGGGAACTTCTGAGCAAGGTTCGGGTGCTTCTGTTTCCAAGTCCTGTTAAACTCACCGCTCTTGTGCTAGTTCTGAGATCGGGTGCAGAGAAAATGGGTTTTGTGAGAGAAGAGTGTTTTCCAGTTTTCTCCAGTACTTTTCACGTGCTGGGTCTTTTCTGTCACCTTCGTTCCACGAGGTGGCACCATCCCTTCTGGGAAGGTCACAAACTGCCGAGCTGCCTGGGGTGAGCAGGGCTCAGGGATGCTGCACAGTGGAGCCTATTTCCAACAGTCTTCTGAGAATGGATGCACTCTTCCATTAGTGTGTACCACATTGTTTTGATACAAGTTACATCCAGGTTTTTACACACGAAATGCACAAGTTTTCAGTGGAGTGGAGTTAGAAAGATGAAGTTCTTTGTGAACTTATTGCCTGCTTTTTTTTTTTTTTTAACATTTCTGGCATTCAGAGGAATCTTTTTATGGCATGAAAGTTAAAGCCAAGTGATGGCTGAGCCTTGAGTGCTAGTTTACTTCATTTTGAGTCAAAATTGCGTAACTTTTGAACATGGGAAGGAATGACCAGTACCTGTCATCATTTCTAGAAGGGAAGGAAATAATTTATATAGGATTTTCCAAACGCACCAAAGGAGTGTCTTTCTGCAAGGTGATACAAAAAGGGTATATGGACAACTTCCCTGTAAGAATACAATCTAAATCTGAGTTGTACAGAAAGACAACAGTGTTGCTGCTGCTCCTGAATTCTCTGTGGAGATGTGTGAGAGACACTGATTTGAGAGCACCTAAGTAAAGGGAATATGTTTTCTTGTGTTGGGGGTGTTTCATTTTCATCTGCCTTGTTGGTGGAAGTTGTTTTACATCAGGAGGTTACACTGTATTAAAAGCATGCACCATTGAAAAGGGTTAATTTAATTATTTTTTTTTTCTGATTGATGTCTAGGAAAATGGATGGTGATGATGATGACATTCCCCAACTTTCATCCCATACGTTGGCTGCCCTCCAGGAGTTCTATTTGGAGCAGCAGCAGAGAGAGGGCATGAAGACCTCCCAGGGGTTTAATCAATATTCCATTGGCTCAATAGAAGAAGACTGGGTAAGAAACTATAAACCTCAGTGAATGAAGCACACATAGAGGAGTAGCCTTTATGGAGTTTCTTTTGTGGATGGATAATGAAATTAATGTCAAGATGCGCCTATTCATGGAAGGTGATGCTGCTTTACTATTAAATCTGAGTGTAGTTCTCTGTTCTACATGTGTGGGGGGTACAAACTGAAAGTATGTGAAGGGGGAATAAAGCTGCTAACAGAAGCATCTGTCTCTTCTGGAAGTTTTAACTCCAGCCTGCCACATAAAGGTAGTAAAGACTCCTCCCTGCGTTTGAGACAAACACAGTGTAACAAGATCAAGGGATCTTTCCTTTCACATCATATTTCTCTCTTGTTTTATTTCTTTGGGTTTGTGGATGCCTGTTCCACTGCTTACTTGAATTGTGTCAGACTGAGTTTTTTATTTTTCTCTGGATTGTTTTGGAGATTTTTCTCTTCCTTTTTGTGATACCTTCTTTGGTTTTCTTGAATGACACACCTCACTGTATGTAGCACAGTCAGAAGATTTGATGTTGTTTGTAATTGTGCGTTTCCTTTCTCAGCAACTGAGCCAGTTTTGGTACAGCGATGAAACTGCATCATGCCTGGCCAAGGAAGCAGTTATGGCAGCTGGAAAAGGTGGCAGGTAGGTTTTAATAACTCTGTTGTAGGTTTAACATGTCTTTTCTGTAAATATTTGGTTTCTACTATGTAGACAGAGCATGCAATTTAATTCATAACTCATTGTACTTAATCTGTGATATTACAGAATTACTTTGCTGTTATTTAGTTAACAGTTTATACTGATTCTCCCATTTATCATTTCACTGAATGTTGTAGGCTGTGCCTTGTAAAAGTTTTTATTTTTTGAGAAGCACTAAGAGCTCCAGAGCATATTAGTAACTTCTACTTATTTTCTCTGGTTCTATACACTATTTCTGTAGAACAGGTAGAAAAAATTTGGTTTTCTTCCATTTCTGTAAGGAGTAATTTTTAATTTAAGTTTTCAAGTGTATTTCCTTGCTTTTCTGAAAGAAGGTTTCCTCTGTAGTTAAGCTGAAAGTCTTTGTGCAGCTTGGAGGTTGAATAGGCGATGGCTTTAATACTTAAAACTCAGTTATTTAAGTAATTAGTTGTTAGAATAGAGTAAGGATAGCTTACATTTCAGGGAATAATGTTTAAAATATTTTCTTAAAGCAGCCCTGAGGACTACTGTAGGATTTTTGTTGCTGTTGTTTGCCTTTTAAATTAATATTCTGTTATTGTGTCTTTTTCAGAATAGCATGTGTTAGCGCTCCAAGTGTGTACCAGAAACTGAAAGAGCAGGATGGTAAAGATTTTTCAGTGTGTATACTTGAGTACGACAGAAGGTTTTCTGTATATGGAGAGGAATTTATCTTCTATGACTACAACCAGCCTTTGAATTTACCTGAAAATCTCCAGCCACACAGTTTTGACATCGTAATAGCAGATCCACCGTATCTGTCTGAGGAATGTCTTCAGAAAACTGCAGAGACAATAAAATACTTAACTAAAGGAAAGATACTGCTTTGCACAGGTATAACTAATAAAAATATTGGATCCCCATGAGCATCTTTTTCTCTCACTCAAAAGATAAACTCACCCGTGTGAGAGAAATACTAACTCAATAATACTAAATCGTTATTAATTTAAGGAGAAATATGCATCCTAAGGTTTTTATATGAATACGTGAGTTCAGCCTTTGTTTTAAACTGAAGGCAAGTGGGTTTTAGTAGTACTTTTAAAAATCAGTAATTTTTTTTCTTATAGCATTACAAATTTTACTGAAACTTTGAAGAATGGTAAGATCATTCTGCGAAAGTTCCAGAAATGCCTTTTTTCGTGTAAAAGAGCCACTCTGTAATTGCAGTGATTGAAGTCTGGTTATGGCAAACATGGGTGCAATTTATGGTTTGTGTCTGAGGCACTGAAATACAGCAGGAGGAATTAAAAACCAGTGCTAAAAGCAGTGAAATTAGATAACTAGATAACTGTACTTGCAGGCCCTTCTTTATGGAGATGCCCTTGCTGGTTTAAGAAATGATGTATGTCTGCCTTAGTCATGGAATTCCTTAAACTGTAATGTTATTACAAGACATCTGAAGAGATCCAGGAAACTTATGCAAAAAGCAAAGGATAAAGCCCCTCTTTACATACAATTTGAAGAAAGTCAACCAAGCAGGCAAAGGAAATGAAAACTGTATGTGGCCATCGCAAGTCTACCTCTTGGCTTAATTGCACGTGGCACTCATGCACAAGGATGATTTTCGGAATTTTTCTCCCTAAAATGGATAGGTGGTCCTTCAGTTTACAAAGTTTGAGAAATACTGGTCAAGAGGTGATTTCTCAGTGTGTAGCTGTAAATGCTGTACTGAGGTTTATTTAAGAGGAAGACTGTATGTAATCTGTTTGCATTTCGCATAGCTGCCTACCAGTCAACTTCTTTGGCATGTAGCAATAGGCTGAGTTCAAGTTCGTTTTTTGTAAAAAGGGTACTCACACTCTCTTACCTGTTTCTATGGAAGTTCTTGTACATTCATTTCCTTGAGGTGTCTTCCACTCTTTTAGATTTATTTTGAATTTCTCAGTAGATTCAGTTCTTAAGGAAGGCTGACAGTGTAGCTGCTTTGAGCCTCCCTTCCTTAAAAAACCCCAGGGTCTCTATGTATGCATTTGGGAGGAGCTGTTAAAAAAGTCCAAACACTCTGCTACTGTTTTCCATACTGAATACCACTTCTTTTTGCTGTAGGTGCAATCATGGAGGAACAGGCAGCAAAGCATCTTGGTGTGAAGATATGCAAGTTTATTCCAAAACACTCGCGAAATTTAGCCAATGAATTTTGGTGCTACGTGAACTATGCGTCTGGACTCGACTGATTCGCATAAGGGGATCTACAGCTTTATCAGTCAAGCTGCTTTCTGTTCTTTATCAGTGACTCCACATTTTTTGATGTTGAAATATTCAGCTCCAAATGCTGTTTTCTGGCCTAGCTTTAATCAACACAATGTGAAAGCCATTTGCTTTTGATGGAGTGAGCATTTCCAGTTAGTGTGTTTTGTATCTTACCTGTTAGGTGGATGTGGACCAAGCAAGGCAGGGGATAGATAATGGGAACTTCTCTGTGTGAGTTTGATTCTAACTAATAGCTTTTGCCATTTGAGGACACTTCAGTGACCTTTTTGAAGTCATTTTAGCTTGTAACAACACATACACGGTTGCTTTGCGGACATCAGAACTGTCATTGCAAAAGAACTTGATACTTCTGTAGTAATGTGTCCCATACATGTTAGTCCCTTAAATCTTGAATTATAGTGGCTCTGATTAAATACAGTGTCTGCTTTTTAATAGATTTCAGTATCAAACTAAAGATGATTTACAGGTATGTCAAGTTTGTAGTTACAGAAAGAGTTCTTTTTTTTTTTCCAGGCACTCACCAGATTTATAATCTATAATACACTGTACAAAACACGAATAATTGCCTTTATATGCCATATTGTGTAAAAAGCTGCCAGAAACGCAGCGTCTACAAAATTAACCACATAAAATAAAGTATATATGTTGCGGTGGGAGTATGCACAACTAATTAATTTTATGAGACAAGACCTTTTTATTAGGCAGAGTTTCTGTCCATTTCTGCTATTTGGATGCAGACTTTCCCATCTGGTGGAATTAAACAAGTGAGATTTAGATGGAATATAATCATCTCTCAGTGCTCAGAGATTCCTGCTGCCTAAGCTGGACACATTAGTTCATAAATACCTATCCAAGCCACTATAGCTCTCCCCCGGTTTCCAAGAAATGTGCTTACTTCCTGAGGTTTTTCCTTCCTCACACCTTATAGCTGCTGTTCCTGAGTTTCATGATAACAGTTTCTTTCTCTTTCACACACTTGGATTTTGTCAGACAGGTAACAGGTATTAATTGTTAAATGAGAGAAGTGCAGCAGAGGAAGCACTTGCAGGGAGAACAGCCACCAGCCTCTTCTTGCCTTTTAGACCAGAAGCCATCCTTGCTGCTAAGCCAGAATTCCCCCTGAAAATGACTGTCCACAGGTGACATACAGGTGACAGGCAGCCCATCTCTGTACCACACAATTGCCTCCACCCCTCTGCTCTGCCCCTCTGGACCAGACCACCTGGGAGGTGTCTCTGGCCGTTGGCTCTGTTGTTCTCCCTTCGTTTCCCACACGGAGCAGCCCCAGTGCCGTGCATTGAGGTGGGAAACTGCAGCTAGGTTCGGGTTGCAGAACCCTCATCAGCCCATGACCAGAGTTGTGTTGCTGCTCTGGGTCTGCTTGTGTTCTGCAGCCTCCTTAGATGGGAGTACACCAAAACCGAGTGGTAGCTCATGCCACCAAGACATGTAGGATTGACTAGGTCTCCCTCAGGTGCCCTAGTCCCAGTAGCTACAGCTGTTCCCTAAACCCAGTGAGATTAAAGGATGTTTATACTTTCTGAGCACAACACAGCCGTTTCCCCTTCTCCTCTTGCTGCTTCTGTGATCATGTTCCCTCATGCGCTTCCATCTTCACTTGCAGCTGTAGATCTCCACTTATTCAGAAAAACGCCTTAAGGTAATGGTTTAGTTGATGAGATGGTGTTTCCCACCTGGCATGTGGGAGACCCGGGTTCGATTCCCACCAGGGAGACAGTGTTAAGAGTTGGACTCGATGATCCTTGTGGGTCCCTTCCAACTCAGAATATTCTGTAATAGGTTGGATCTGATGATCTCAAAGGTCTTTTCTAACCTGGTCCATTCTGTGATTCTGTCTAATGATTGGCAAGTAAAGGAAAACTAGCATCTCAGGCTTTTCCCAACCTTCCTGAATTACAGGAATTTTATGACCCGTCTTAAGCGGTACTACAGAGAAGAAAATAATCTCTTTACCAAGGATATTGTTCTGTGTTTTTTGGCTCCTAATGTATTCCAGGGACAACCTCATTGAAAGAAAAGATTTTCCTGGAACAACAAAAAATTTTCTCAAATCAGCTGCAGGTGCCAGATAGTTCCAGCTTTGAATTGTTTGCATTTATTGGGACTGGAGTTGGTTCAATGAGGCATTTCATGTCTGCCTTCTGTCAACAGTTTGTGAAGCCTTGAAGCAACTCCAATGAACCCTCCCTCCTCCCATGCAAATTAAAGGCAAGGCTGTGCAGCAGCTGTAACCAGAGGGCTAGAACCTGGAAAATGTCACACCACATTAGAAGTGAGACTGATGTAAATCCATGATGTGATGACCTTGTTAAAAAAAAAACCAAAACAAAACAATTCCACACAAATGCAACTACACTTAACACTCAACCTTCTGCATGTTGAATACATAAGGTGGAGAGAAAGGGTAGGTGGAAGGGTATTTTGAAGGTCAACAAACGTTTGTGTAGCTAATAGTTCTTGATAAGTATTTATAGTTGCTCACTAACAAACCATAAAGTAGTTGCTTATGCTAAAACATGAACATAGAATTTGAGACACCTAACTGGAAAATTGGGTCAGGAAACTAACTAGCTCAGCTAGGAAGTGTATCACAGAAAAGAGTGAAGATTAAAAAATGAAAATGGGCTTATGAACAAGATAACATGAAGATGTTTGTATCCACTGGAAGCTTTCTGCACTTGTTGCAGTGTGATGAGAAGGAGGTTGCCACCATACATGCTCTATTGATCCACTGAGGTTTTGAAGTTCTCTGGTACTTCTAGAAAATCCAGTTTCTGAGGCTCTGTGTAAGCTAAAGCATCTGTTTTTCTGGATTGGAGAAAGTGAGGATGTTCCATTTATCTGATCTTAGCCCGCAGCTCCCAGGAATTCCCAGAACATGCTCTAGTTACTTGAAACCCTCAAAATGACTCTGTAATTAATACCTGCAGGACCTGGGAGTTGGAAAAAAAAAAGTGTGTGGGTTTTTTTTCTCCACACCATGAAAATATATCCATGTGCTCTGATAACGAGTTTGTTGCAGACAAATTCGTATAACAAAACTGTGTGGGCAGACAAATGAGTTCTGCTGGAGGACAGTGCCTAGCCAGAGTCAGAGTTCATAGCTCCTCTGGGTATCTACTAAATATTAAATGCTGCATGGTTTGACATTTTGTTGTTGTAGTTTCGGGTCATTTTACTGCCTTTTACAGTGGAGACTGCTTTCTATGCTGTGGAGTCAGTCTGAAGTTCCAGCTTCACCCTGCCTGAAGTGTGTGTGTGGAGAAAGAACCCCACAATGTAATACTGAAACTGTAAGATGTCAGGCTGCTGAAACATCATCTAATGCAGTGTTCCTCCAGTGTTGTGGGTCTGCCTCCCTTTTGAGCCCCTCCGGTTGCCTTTTCCCTCTGCTCAGAAGTTCTTCCACATTAGGAGGAAGGGAAAGTGGTTGTAACTGCTGCAAGTATTTACATTCTTTGGGGAACAGGTAACTACCTCTAATTGCTGGCAGCAGCTGAGCAATTAGCTGTTCTCTGAGTAGTATAAACATTTTATGACCTTCTTTGAACTCTCCTTTGAGGATCCCCTTGAGATAGAAACATCACAATTTGAGGAAACACAGTTCTAGAGACAACTTGAATTGAGGGAAAGCATCTGCGCAAAAAACACAGTTGCAAACCTCAATCACACATTGTGATGGAAATCTTTTATTGGTTTCTGGAGTTCTTAAAGCTATTTTAGGCTTTGTAAGAAGTTACAGAGATTGCACTGTGAAAATCCTGTTATGCTAGGCTGAGTCATAGAGAGCACAGTCAAAAATTAAGCACCAAGACAAGGAGTTGTCATATAACCTTCACTCTCTGTTTAACATGTTAATTCTGATTTGGTTACAGTTTTTCCATTCTTCATCCAAAAACACTCCAAAGAAGTGTGTGTTTGTGTAGTGTAGGGGCTTTCTCTGCTGTGAATTTAGACCAATTTCGAGGTTCTTGATAAATCTGATTAATCTGAATGTGTGCACCCAGAGGTTTATCAGTTTTGGCAAGTGTGGCCTGTTTGTGCAAGTCATGCCTGGTTATTCCTGATTCTCATTCACTACACTGAGTCAACATTCAGCCTTTTGTTCTGGAAATTCTGATTAGGGCTTGCCATCAAGTCCCATCAGTAGTAAGCTGCTCGGATGGAAGATGGTGCTTTTGCAGGCTAGCAGCTTTTGCAGGGGATTGTTACATGTAGCATAGGGAAAAATAGGGAACAGTAATTGTGTAAATCACTTGGGTTGGCCGGGACTCACCACAATGACTTCTTGTAGCATCTAGAAGTGAAGACCTAGCCTGCTTACTCACCTGGAGTGTACTTGAGATGAAGCCCATCTTTTGTAATTCTAATGGGGAATCTCCTAACATGAAGAAGATTTTGGCCTTTCAACTGTCCAGATACAGTTTTTTTGCAAGGAACGGTTAAGCAGTTAGTAATGGGTGAAATCTAATACAGAATTCTTGTGATCCAAACTGTGCTTTTTCCAACTTATATTTTCTGTGTAATTAGGTTTAATCCACATCAGAAAAGTCTACTGCAGTTTTACAATATGTATTCTAGCATGTTTTTTGTCAACAATTTTGTACCCTTAGCAATTTGGCAAGTTTAAAAATAGAAACACATGGAATTTTGTTTCATTAATAACTCCAACTCAGCAAAGGCTTCCTTGCTGTAGTGTATAAATAGCCAAAGATGTAACAGCCAAGAATACTGCGTGGAGTTTATGCAATATAAAGGAAGGCATTCCCAGCCTGAGAAATTATCCTTTTAACTGCTGATTTGGCACCTGTAAGGCCAAATATTTAAGAGTATTATAAGTAGAGTATAAGAGATTCCTTAAAAATATCTACAACCAGCAGCCTCATACAGTAATAGCTAGCATGTCTTACAATCGCATCATCTAAAATTTGCTGTGAATAAGCAAGAATAAAATGTTCTGCTCCAAGAAAAAGAAAAACAGGCTACTTTGGAATTTGCAACAATGAACTAAAAATGTTCGCTCAACAGGTGCATGTGAACTAAAGAAGTTCTTAGTAGGACTTGCCAACTCTAAAGATCTGAGTGACTGAACAAAACTTTGCATTTTATAACTGAAATAATTGCAAGCAGAAAAAGCAGGTAAGCTGATGTGTTTGCTGCTGTGGTGCATTTTCCTGAGGTGGTGAAATGATGATGTGAGGCCAGTACTGTGACACGACTCCTAATATGTTCTTCATTCTGATGATGGCTTGTTCTGGCTTACCAGCAACTTCACTTCTTGCTTATCTATGCTGGAATTGACACTTTCGGCCTCTTTTTCTTGCTCAGGGACACAAGTGCAGCCCACTGGGATGGTGACGTAATCCTCCGTGTAGACGTAACGCCCGCCAGCACAGGAGGACGTGCGGCGGAGGATGACGGTCGGCATGTACACAGGGGTGCTGCGGAAGTGGAAATTCTCCTCGCCAAAGATCCCCATGAGGCAGCCTTTGCACAGACAGTATGCTTCGGGAATGTATTTAGGATATCTTGTGGGATCGTATGAAATTCTGTAGGGGTACAAATAAAGATTCATCAGTACCTCTAAAATTCATCTGGAGTTATTGTTATTATTCCTACTATTATTGTTACAACAGTATTTCAATATTATAATTACATCATCTTTTTTTGTCTTTTCCAGGAAAAATGTCTGGCCTCTTATTTGTAAAATGTAAAGAAAAAAACCATGAAGAACTTACAGAACTGGTCAGGTCCTACAGTGCACACGGAAGTATGAAGCATCTAGCTTTCTGAATTGTGAGATTCAGGGATTTAAGCAGAGCAAGATTTGTATTTGGGACTGAATGGGTAAATAGAGTATACAAAAGGACACCTGGGCATTTAATCTGCCTCAAGTTCTTCAAAAGTTGGTACAAACTGTTGTTATTATTATTATTATTTTTATTATCATTATTACTGAAGTCATTAAATGTTTTAAAATTTAATAATTTAAATAAAATTAATTGTACTATTATTTCTGCAACGGTTTTGCCTCTCTACTCGGAGTTATAGAAGTGCCTTTCCCTGGAAAGTAGAACTCTGTAATTCACCTCCACTGTCACTTCCTCTAACCAGAGAAAAGTAACATTTTCATGCCCAGACTGAGATGAACTGCAATGTCAATAGTTTTTCTGCCTCAAAGCATTGCCTCAAAGCTTCAAGAGTATGGCCTTTATTTTTGTTGTCTCAGCATTTGGTGTTTGGTGCTTTCTTTTAGCTTATTGATGCCCTGTCTCTAGAAATTCCTTGTTAGCAGGAGCAAGGCTTTTAACCTAAGCTTCAGGTTGGACATCGGGAAGAATTTCTTCACAGAAAGAGCTGTAAAGCATTGGAATGGACTGCCCAGGGAAGTGATGGAATTGCTGTCCCTGGAGGTGTTCATGAGGCAACTGGATGTGGCACTTAGTCCTATGGTTTATCTGACATGGTGATGATCAGTCAAAAGTGAGATATGATGATCTTGTAAGTCTTTTCCAATCTTAATGATTCTATGATTCTGACTGCAGGTTGGATCAACAAAGTCCAAGATTTGTAATTTCCTCTCTGCCTGTTGCTGTGTGCAGAAACAAAGATGTGATACGTACTATGATCCTGGCTGACTATAGTCACTGTTTTTAGCAAAGAGAGTAAAAACTGATAGTCTGGTTGCTTCTGAAATGAAAGCATAAGTGCACAGCAGAATACATGTACTGGAGTGTGTAGCTACTCTGCTTATTGGGGTGATGATGTATTTTTTGCTTTGTTCTTTACCCACTTTTCCTGCTTATTCATACTAGGCATGGCTGTAACTTGTACTTTATTAGAACTGCATGTCATTATTCTAGAAAATACATTAGCACCTCCAGAAATTGAGGAGTTTAAAAATATCTTTAGATCCTATGCCCACCGCTGTCCCCTTTGCACCTTCAGGCTTCCTCCAGTTAACCTTCAGCTGTCACACCATTACACAGCTAGTGCTGCTTCAGCTCTGATTCCACTGTCTGGCTGCAGAGGGATGACAGCTTTCTTTGGCTGGAGAAGCATTCAGCCCAGAAGAACAGCCTGTGCTCCTCCCTCAGGGCTCATCCCCACCTTGGGAGGACACTGACCTCCTGTGTTATCAGGAGCACACGCTCGCCTGTTGGATAACAGGAAACCCTTCTCCACCCTTTCCTCTGCTCCTCCTTTCACACAGGCTATGGTCAAACCTGGACACGGTGCACAGCAGAAGTATCCTACAGGCTGATACTGGCACACAGAGAGCATGAAGACACATCAGGAGGTCACCTAGTCCAAATTCCTCCATGGAGCAAGCTCAGATGTATTTGCCCATGTTTGTCTAGCCTGCTCTTAAAAACCTCCAGCAAAGCCCCCAGGCCTGCCCAGAGGCTCTGTTGCATTGCTTCACTACCTTACTTGGTATATTTTCCTAACAGTGAAGTGAAGCATTTTTTTCTTGAAAACTGAATCAATAATTCCCCATGTTTGGATGGCAAATGACAGCAGCTGAGGATAAAAAATTGAGTAAAAGAGATTTACTGTAATACCAGAGAACGTTCAAGCCTGTAGTGTTTATGATGAAGTGCTCCAAGAACAGTAAAAGTGCTTGCACTATGTTTTAAGCCATCCTGTACTTGTGATCAGGATACAACCACCACACAGTAGATGAACAAAGGCAACTACATAAAAAATGAATCAATATACCTGTCAACAATATATAACAAAAATTAATCTAATACATATCATTAAGATCATAATTTACAGGATAAACAAACTACTGAGTATGCAATACTCCATTCCCACAGCAGCTTCAAAATAACTGATTTTGAAAACCACAATAGAACCACAATCATAGAATAGTTTAGGTTGGAAGGGACCTTAAAGATCATCCAACTCCAACCTCACTTCCATGCCATGGACAGGGACACCTTCCAGTTTGCTGGGTTGCTAGAAGTCCCATCCAGTCTGACCCTGAATGGCAAGGGATGCAGCAGCCACATCTTGGGGCAACTTGTGCCGGTGCCTCACCACTCTCACTTCCTTATTCTTCCCAATATCTGATCTAAACTTGCCTTCTTTCAGTTTGTAGCCATTACTCCTTATTCTATCACTACTAGCCCTCTCCAGCTCTATTGTAGACCACCTTTAGGCTCTCAGCTTGTCTTCATCATGGAGGTTCTCCATCCCTCAGAGTATCTTCATAGCCCTCCTCTGGACTCACTCTAACAGAGTTACAGGATATTCCGAGTTGGGAGGGACCCACAAGGACCATTGAGTCCAACTTCCAAGTGAATGCCCACACAGGGATCGAACCCACAACCCCGGAGCCATGGACACTATGCTCTGTTCATCCAAGCCCCCCATTACATAGAGCATATCACTAAGCTCCTCATCCAGTCTTNTGTCAAGGTCCCTCTGAAGGGCCCTCCTACCCTCTGGCAGTTCAACATTTGCCCCCAGCTTGGTATCATCTGCAAACTTGCTGATGATGGATTCAATTCCCTCGTCCATATCACCAATAAAGATACTAAACAGTGCTGGGCCAAGCACTGATCCCTGTGGGACTCCACTAGTGACTGGCTGCCAGCTGGATGTGACACCATTTACCAACACTCTCTGAGCTCGTCCATCCAACCAGTTCCGAATCCAGGTCTGTGTTCTTCTTATGTTGGGGTCCCAGAGCTGGATGCAGTGCTCCAGATGGGATGGCTTAATAGATCTTAAAGTGATCTTAAATCTTAATACATTTAAAATGATTTCTAAATTGTGCTTCCCAGGGGTTTACGGCACTTCCTTGAGTAGCAAAGTGTTGGTCTTTTATCTTTTCAGGTTGTCTCTGAGATGAGAAATGGTCTGCTGAAGAGAGCAGCTTAACTGAAATGCCTCTAAAATTTGGAGCCATAGTCAAGGTTCTGCATCTTCAGCTCAATCATGTTCAGAAAAGCTGTATAACTAAAGCCTCATTTTTATCCTTTTGGCAGCTCTGATTTACTTGGGCCTGAACCACTCACAAACACCAGTAACATAGCTGGATAAATGCAGCTGTGTGATCTTCTTCAGTTTGCATCTATTGAACATGATCACTGTGCAGCTGTGCACTGGCTCAGCTGCTGTAGTTTGGTGTCTTTCCATTACTCCAAGCCCTACCAGTCATGTTTTAACATCTTCTCCTAGAACAAGGCAAACGTGTTTCATCAGTTAATTAACTCAATAAAATGTGTACTCCAGTTCCTCTGACTCTTTCCTACATGTAGTGTAAGATACATCCAGCTTGGATGGACACAGCTGGAAAAAATGGTGGGGGACCAGAGAAGTTCAACTGTCGCCCCGCAGCTTTGTGTCATTTGTTGTGGCCACAGCTGCAAAATGGCCAGCCCAGGGTTTTTTATGAGTATTGCCCTTGTCCTGTGAACTCAGGTCTAGTATACAGTCGGCCCTCTTGCACTTTGCACCCCCCATATTGTGGCTTCAGATCTCAGCGGCATGATTTTTTAGCGATGTAGGAGACCCATTTCGCAACTGCGTGTGCGCGACTTGCCGCCGCAGCAGCGGCCACAGCCCAGGTAGCAGAACGGGTGGTGGTGGGGGCACGGGCAGCAGCGGGGGCAGCACAGGCGGCGACCGCGTTGTGGGTGATTGCAGCGGGTGCGGCGGTGGTGGCGACACGGCCGCCATTCAGCGCGGAAGTTGGGCTGCGCGGGTCCCAGATAAGACCGCGGGTGCGCAATATAGGAGAGCTGACTGTATAAGGCTAACTCCGCCTGCCAGCACTCCCCATTCACACACGACAGGAGAGGGGAGCTATGCCGGGTTTCTCTGTTTCGGTCTGCTGGAAGGTTTGTGCTGAACTGGAACTGCTAATGAAGTGTGACTAGCCTGCTTTTCCTTATGACCCTACGAGTGCTTTGAGAGATTCCAGTGAAAAACAAACTTCCTGCCATTTACGTTCTAAGCCTGGAAAATCAAGACAGAAGTTTCTATCAGAAGTTAAACTTTTGCAGAGACTTAATGTCTCTTGTCCCTTTACTGCAACTTTCATATGTAGTATTTTTAATAATATTATCACTTCATATTTTCCAAGCTTCTGAATCCAGGGGGTCAGAGGCTGTGCAGGGGCAGGCAGCCAACTCTGTAGAAAATCACTGTTAGCACTGGGCTAACAGCTGGATGTTATCACAAGTCTAATAAGCAGATCATCATCCCCTTCCTTCACACTCTGAAATACTTACAGGATTAAGGCCTAACAGCTTTTTTTTCCCTCTTGGCAAGACATTTATTTCCCTATAGCAGGTGTTCTTTTGTTCATATTATGCTTAGTTTGTTTTACATACAGGTAGTAATCACAGTGCTTGCCCAAAATAGCTTAATGCTCACTGATTTTCTGAAGATACGTGTGAACACGTACTCAGCTGAAAAGGATGACAGTTCTGAGTCCCCTTGTATTCTTTCCCTTGACTGTACCTTTGGGATATGCACACTGGTAATATTAAACCCTGGAAAATGTCTTGGATATGCTTCTAGAAAATCCCTGGAGTATTATTTAAAGGAAAGCCCTCTTGTGTGAATTTTTTCAAACACACTGAAGATAAGTTTGGCTTTTACCAGTAAAAAATTAATTACCTGTATTACTTTTATTAAGATTTTATGTAAATGAACACTAAACCAAGGATGCTTTTAAACTGAAACCAGCTTTTGAAAAGCAGAAAAAACAAGTTGGGCCATGTTTGGGAGAGGGACTAGGTGACGTAGGATTTCATGATCAGAACAACACTAACAATAAAATTTCAGTGTCTGTAAATAACCTTTAGTAGACACACTATTAGGCCCCAGAGGCAGACCCAGAAGCCATGGGATTTGGAAATTCAGAAAGGTGAATGACTTCTTGAATACACATGAAGGATTTTTGCTGAAGCTGTGCAGAATTATGTTTGCAGAAGACTCTACAAACTAGCTATGATTGTTCTTGCAACTTTAAGAAAACAGAAAACAAAAATAGAGGTGATACATGCAGCTGATTAATGAATGGCATCTCTGACCTGCAGCACCAGGAATAGAATCACAGGTCAACACTACCTGTAAAAGTGCTGTTAACTTCAGTGGGATCAGATTTTCTAACCATTACTCTGAGCGTTATGATCAGACCCTGCAAACATTTAGATCTGCATTTAAAATTAATACTTTTGATGGTGGCTCTTGTCCATGAGAAACTTGTCTGTGCATCTTGGAGCTAAGCTTGCATTGGTAAAGATTGTGATCACGTCTTTTGTAAATTTTGACAAGCAATGCCTATCCAGCACTGTTGGCAGTGTTTTGTAGGTCAGCCCATATCACTAACCCTATTTAAGCAACTCTGGACCGTGACAGTAGCCAGGGACCATGGTGCTTACCAGATTCTCCTTGTACAGGCAGGCTTTCTGGATAGCGACCATCCAGGTATTGCTAAAAAGGATGAGCAACTCCTGGATGGAATTCACAAACTGGCACACAGTCAGACTGATAATTTTGTGTCAGAGCTTCTGCTGCTGGCTTTGGTTTTTTTTTAAAAATGAGTAATTTTTATACCAACTTCTTGAACTGCTGAGCAAATGCAGCTTGTTCTACCGCCTTTAGGGAACTCTGCTGTCTCTTTATAGCTCTGCAGAGCGAAGAGTGGTTCGTGTGATTAAATTTTGTGCCGTGAGTTATATACTGGTCTCCTGTGGCCAGCAGAATGGAATTTCATTATCAGACAGATGAATATTTTTCTCCTAAATTTTGCTTTCAATACCACCTGTTGGTTGCTGCTAGCAGCAGGATTGGTGACCAGATGGATCTGTAGTGCAATCCGTGTATAAGTCCTGTATCTCTGTGTTGTAGCAAGCCAAAAGTGACGTAAGTCTTGATTTTTAAATAACCAGATTAAAAGACCAAGTAATGGGAAATAAATAGTTAGCGCAGAACAAAGACAAGGAAAGAAGCCACACAAGGATTATCTGAGGTTTAAGCCAGTTAAATCTAATTCTTCCACACTTAAGTAGAATTACAAACTTGGGATATAGGTGATGCAGCAGGGTGAATGTTATACACAGGTCTCTGAGTAATATATTTGATTCTTTCTTGTAAATGCTGATACAAGAAAATTTCAGTTGTCATTTGAGTAGAAGAATTACAAGCAACACTGTTAAGCAGCTGGGAGCAGGTGCCTAGGGAGATATACAGGGGAAGGTCAGTAGAGCCAGACTTAATATTTTTATTATTAATGACCTGGAATAGGGAGTACAAGCAGTATGTTAATGAAATCTGCAGATGGTAACAACGGCAACTGCCGCAACACCAATGAAGACATAGAAACAGCATGAGGTATCTCAGACATCAGAATGCAGATTAAAAAGAAAAAAAGGCCCTTTATGCACAGAGCGAAAATAAGTTGCGCTGAAGGTCTTTAGGTGCAGAGAAGAAGTCAGAGAGCAGGATGTCTGTGACCCACAATGAAATTGGGCAGGCATCTTGATGCAAATTTCAAGTAGTCAAATTGAGCCTTTGAACAGTGTACAGTAAAAAATATAGTACAAAAAAGGGGGTCTGCTTAACGAATTTATTTCTGAGCATTCACTGATAGAACAATACTGGAAGGTAGTTCAGGAGACAAGCAATGAATCAGTGAAGTGGAGCAATTTATGAGGAAAGATTGAAAGAATTAAATGTAAGTAAGCTTGTCAGGAAAGTTCTGTTACAGAAGAGAGATGCATGCAGTTTTTCAGATTAACACCCCAGCCATGGAGAAGAAATTGTTGGGCTTGTGCAAGAGAAATCGGTTTAACAGTTGACAAAGTGTAGCATGAAGTTACTCGCAGGTTTTTAATGGAGAGCTGTTGTGACCTTCTCAAAGATACACAGTAGCTCTAATGGCATGAGGGAGCTCGCTTTCCAGAGTACTTGGGGAAGACCATAGAACAAAACAGGTCTTCATATCTGGCTTCGTAATCTGTGAGATAGCAGGTTGCAACAGCCAATACATGTCAGCAATCTTATATTTCACACTTGCATTACAAATCCTGCAATGTCTGTTGCTGTCTCATTGCACACTAGTGATACAGTAATACTGAAGTCTCAATAAAAAGTTGTAAATGAGATCTGTTACCTCGGTGGTGTACTCAGGTCTCTTCACTCTAGAGGAAGAGTTTTCCCCTAAATATATATTTTAGCTTTTTCTTTTAGTGGTATAATACTTTCCCCCCCCACTATCTTTTAAAAATCCTAGCTTGGAGATGTCATTGAGTTACTTGCTTGTGAATGGTAAGTGGTATGTTCGAAAACATTTTGATGAAAAGTACATTGGATTTACAGCTTCTTAATAAACTTTTGGTAAGCCAGGCCCCAAAAAGCAATGGGTTCTCTGTTAAGAAATAAGCCTATACAGAGCTCCAACTGAAAATAAACATCTGCCCAATGGGATGTAAGCACTGTTTTCAAAACAGAATAACAATTTTCTGATAGTGCTAGTATTTAGCAAAACCAACATAAATACCTGAGCCTAATGGGAAGTGTTTTGTTCATCATACTTGCACTTAGCTTAAAAATCCTCAATCTGCTTAAAGAAAATATATTGGTACTAAAAATACTTTGTTTATGAAAGACTTCCTGAGCAAATAAAGCATTTCTCTCTGAGCAGGATTACTTCTTAAACTAAAAGTGGGCAAAAGCCATGTCATAAAATAAATGTTTATTGGAGATGACTAATAAGGAGATGTTTGTTTGCTGAATATACAGTAACTGCATCAAAGTAAATAGGAAGGATAATACACAGAAAGTAGCAAGAAAGCCAGTTCCTCTTAAATTGGGCATTTTTTACGTTCCTGTTGCCCACAGTGTCTTTACAGAAAGCTGAAAACAGAACTTAATTCTACTAGTCGTACTCAGACAAACCACCAGAAGGCTTGACAGTCTTCTGAGAATGTGATCACGTGGGGTTTAGAGTTCTAGGTAAGTGGTTTCCAAGCTTTTCCACAGCTCCCTACAGAAGTGCAGACCCTTGGTTTGTGTATTAACTAGGCTAACATCAAATTTACTTTATTTTTATGCCCTCTCAAAATAGCGTGTCAGGCCCTGTTGCTTCTCGGAGCTTTGCAAAGCATGGGCTGAAAACACAAACGCAGAGTATCCCTGTACTCATTCCTTGCCTCTGCTCCTACAGCAAAGTGGACGGCAAGCCCTTGGGAGTGTTTGGCAACAGTTCTGCTGGTATGTAACACGGACACAGACTGTACTCTGATGTATTTTAGAAACAGCGGGGTGTCTGGAATCACATCTCGGGGAAAGATCTGAGCCCCTTAAGGGCTGCGACGGAGTCAGGAGGCGCTTCCCTGGTGGCGGCTCCTTGCTGAGAATCCTCTGAGCGAACTTGACATATGACAATTTGCCCAAGCGACTTTTTGAGTGGTGGTCTGTGTGTGTCACGTCTCGCTCCACCTCATCCGTTTCTCCTTCTGCCCATTAGACTTATCCCTCAGACAAGCTGGCTTTCCCTATTTACCTTATGTCGCCCACTTAGATGTCTACTTTAGCCCCTTCCTCCAGGGTGCTGCTCGGTGCTGCGGTCACTCCCCCGCCTCCCGAGCAGCCCCCGGGCCCCGGGGATCCCACACAGGGACACCGCTCCAGCTCCCTTCAGCCNGACACCGGCCCAGCTCCCTTCAGCCCTCCGGGACCCCTCGAGGCGGCTGGACCCCCCTTTCCCCCGGCTCCCGGAGTCACCTGTATGCCCAGGGCGATGCGCTGCGCAGGTTGACGGGGAGCCGGACCCTCTTGTCTCCGGGCGGCCGTGCCCCGGCGGGGCAGCTGACGTTGTGCTGGCGGCCCGGCGGCTCGGGCTGCAGGGTGTGGTGGAAGGCGCTCAGCATCCCCGCAGCCAGCCGCCCGTACAGCTGCTCCAGCAACTCTTCGGGCCGCTCGCCGCAGCTTCGNGGCGGTGCCATCGGGAGCCGAGCGCTCCCTCCCACCGCTCGCACGGCGCGGGATCCCCTCAGCCTCGACGGAACACTCCGCGTCCAGGGACCGAGACTGCGGCAGAGCCAGGGGCATTTGGCCCAGTCGCGGCCCAAAGGGTCAAGTGTGGTGTGAAAACACGTGGGGATTTACAGCTGGAGATGGCCCAGCCCTGACTGTGTAACTGCAGCTGGGGAAGGGAGCGCTGCAGCCCGGACTTTCCCAGTCACTTGAGAGCACCTGACACCGTCCCTCGTAGGGGTTTGGAGTCTCTGACTTGCCCATCTCCACACCACCTCTGGTGTGTTTCTCCAGAAACGTCTCTGCTGTGTCGTCACTGCAGTGTTACTCTGCTGAATGCTGCATGGGGCTCGTGAAGGTGAGGACACCGGGAGCTGTCCTTAGGCTGACTGACCCATCCCTCCTGCTGAGGTGGCCTGTGGCAGACACCCACTGCAGTGTTACTCTGCTGAATGCTAGAGAAGACGCTTCAGAAGGTGAGAACGTTGCATTGTACACATCTAGGTAGGGCTGAGGTGTGTCTCACCTCTAAATGACTTCTCCATCTATTCTGTGCTGGGTCACTGGTACTTTTTTAAAACACATGATGCAATGTATTCATTGTCTCCGGCACAACATACAAAAATAAGCATCTGCAGTACTCTGGGTCATAAAAGACGTGGTCCACTGAAATGGTTTGCATTTAAAACAGCCTTTAGAATTTATCACTTGGATCAAATATTTCATGTGTTCTGATTAAGCCCTGCACATCTATTGAAGCATTTAGTATAACAATAGTTAAATATGAACATACTAATCAGGAATAAGGGAAAATAGGGTGATAAGTGATACTGACCTGTGATGCATATAGGACACTGTAGGGGATTTGAATCAGGTTTTGACTCTGAGTCAAAGGACTGTGTAAAATCCAATTCAAAACTCTCCTTTGCAGCCTTATCCTCAGGCAACAGACTGGGGCAAGGCAGCATCCATTTAGCCCAGTCCAGTCCAACTGCTGAGCTCCACGCTGCACCTGGCCTTGTGTTACTTCAACACCTGTAGGTGAAATGTGTGACAACATGGCAAATAATTATCATGACAGATTTTTTTTATATTACTCTTCATCAGAGAAGCCAGTATCTTTACTCAATGCTTTCTGAGTAGTGTGAGGGTGTCACAGCTGGCTTTGCAAAACATGACTTTAATGCACTTCCTTTAAATGCATTGGCATTCCTGACAAAGGTCTGCCACAAAAAATTGGAGAAGATGAAAACAATGGCACAGCCAGTGAATTTAAGGCTTCGAGTCTTATCTAGGCAACATTCTAATTCTGTTCATTAGGTGAATTGTATTGTCTTATTAACAATCTCATTGATTCAAATAATAAGAATCACAGAAGGGCAGCAATGAGGTTCCATTACATGGGATCTGAAAGAGCACAATGCCAGTTCTCATGGCATAGTCTACCCCCAGGGACAACTGAGTCATAAAAAATTCACTAATACACTTTGGTAACATAGATGCTTCCATGATTTTGAGAAATACTAACCAGCATCATTGTTATTGGTTTTGATTTATAATTTTCTCAAAATTTGAGGGAGGTTTAAAAGATCTACATAATGAAATATTTGAAAAAAATACTTAGTGATACAAAATCTGTCTTGAATTTGGTGCAAATATATGATAATATTTCAATCAATGAATTCAGAATAGCAGGTATATGCACCTCTATGTGAATCTATAGGGAATTCCATGGCTCATAATGTTTGTAAAGAGAAAACAGACAAGGCAGTAAAATGTTTTCCCTTGATGACTTCAGCTGAAAATTCCCAGTGACAGAATGCACAATATCCAGCCTATGCCGTTGTTAACAGGGGACTATCAAAACCGGAGCAGGAATCCTCCATCACCATGGGTGGCCCCTGCCTCATGCCTGGGGTTCTCCCAGCCTCATGCCAAGGCTGCCAGTCCCAAATCTCCCAGGGAGGCAGGAGGCACCCATCACAGGCTGGCTGTGTCACCATCCCCACAGTGACATGGGCCACTGCCAGTCTGCTGCCCACCAGCATGTGGCTGCTACGCCATTGGGGTTGGTGCCAGGAGTTGGTGTCAGTTTTGATTCCTTGTCTTTATGCCAGTGCCCTTGTAGAAAGTAGCCAACCTCCCTGGCTGAGGAAGCACAGGAAAGATCAACTGCTGGAGCAAATCCAGACGAGAGCAACCAAGACAGAGGGATGGAACATCCCTCCTATGAAAACAGGCTGAGTTGTGGTTGTTCAGACTGGAGAAGAGTCTGGGAAGACTTTATAGCAGCCTTCTAGTACCTAAAGGGGCCTACTAGAAAGCTGGAGAGGGACTCTTTACAAGGCCTGTAGTGACAGGACAAGGAAAGAGGGCTCTAAACTGAGAGTAGGTTTACATTAGATATTAGGAAGACATTATTCACTGTAAGGGTAATGAAACAATGGAATTGGCTGTCAAGAGAAGTTGTGAATGCCCCATCCCTGGAAGTGACCAAGGCCAGGTTGGGTGGAGTTCTGAGCGAAGGTGTCCCTGGTGATGGCAGAGGGTGTTAGAACTAGATGATCATTAAGGGCCCTTCCAGCTAAAAGCATTCTGTGATTCTATGAACTACCTATCCTTTCTTTGTACAGCTTTCAATTCTCATGTTATTCTAAAACAGCTTTGTTTTTAAAGTAATGAGTTACACAACCTGTAGTGAAGAATGTTCAGGGTAAAACATACGACCAAGAATCCTTTGATACTGTGAAGTTAGGCTTGTTTAGAAATAGACAATACTACCCAAGTAATCCTTTATATTGGCTACTGTACAAAGGACATTTTTCATACATTTGAAGAGAAAGGCAACTTTGTATGTAACTACACCCAGCACAGTCACAGTCAGTTCCTCAAGAGGATTAGCATTTTCCTAGGTTTAATACTCTACTTTTTTAATATAAAAGAATAAATGTATATAATAGCAGTTCTATTACATTTGCTAGAACTTTATTCAGGAATTTTAAATGATTAATCTACTAATTCTAGAATGATAAACACAAAATTAGGGTTTAAATTCTGCTGGAAGCACATACCTGCAGCATGTGGCTTCTGGAGGTGGACTTCTGGATGTGCAACTAAACTTGGCAAAATGTTTCTGCTTGAATTTCTGGGATGAAGGCAGAATTATTTAGCTCATTCAGCATTTCCACACCTGTGGCTTCTGAGACCCATCCCAGGATCAAGGGCATCCTACATGGCAGCAGGGACTGCAACTCATTGCACTTGAGCTAAATGCTAAATGCCAACCAACCTCTGGGACAGGGGCAGGGTGATCACATCAACACAGCACAGTAGTGCCATATAACAGAGACAATTAATTCAGACACAGCACCTCAGGAACGTGGCCACACTTCCTTCAAGACCTGAGCTGCCTGAATTTTGCAGGCGTGCTCACTCCCAACACACTGACATAGCACTTTGAACATGCATGCAGCTTCCTTCTCAAGTGATTACAGTTGCATTAGTCCCCACAAGGAATTATTCTCCAGTCTTGGGTCCAGCTGGTATGTCACATCTTGTGTTCCCTCACACACGATATCTCACACCAAAGAAGAAGGCTGCACTGAAGCTGCTTACAAAGGATGATTCCTGCCTCAGGCTCACCTTTGGATAATGCAAGGTAATTGTCTGGGAGATCAACTGTCATGGTCCAAAAGTGTATTACTGTGCACCACTGTGCTACTGGTCTTGCAGTACATACGGTTACACATCAGCTGCTGTGCTCGGGGCTTGCCCTGGCAGTGTTACAGTTCTAGTAGAGATGTAGCCATCATTAACATGGTTTTGAAGTAGATGAACCTGGGCTAAATCATTTTGATTGTCAGCAGGACTGATTATTCTGGTGTTGGAGCTGGATCACATGGCTGTCAGATTAGAACAAGCTCAACTGTGCTTGCAAAATAACATGCAAATACATCATAACCCAGAGCATTATATAACCAGATCCTTATGCTATAGGAAACAACATGTTCCAGAAGTTCCTGGGAGTCTGTGCACAGGAAAGAATATGTTCCAGAAGTGCCTGTGAGTTTGTGCAGAGCTGGAACAAAAGCACAATTCTTTGCAATCCAGAGGATTTTAAATAATGTACAGTTAGTTACGGCAAACAGAACCAAGAAACTGATGCTGATCAAAATATCTGTGATGTCCGTAGGAGTCTTTCTGCAGACAAGTTGTGAACCATGTGTCCATTCCACTTTATCATGGACGTGTCTGTGTGACTGTAATGTTTGATTAGATGCTCTACTCAAATATTTTTGCGTTAGAAGACCATGACAGTCTTCTCTTTTGCACTGTTTCACAGATTTATCTGTGCTCCCTGCCATGGTCCCAAGTACTTTCTCCCAAAATGCTGAAAATGCTCCCTCCTGCCTGGCATATTGCATCCTGGTGGTCCATGTCTGTTAAGACTAAGCCTGACACGAAACAACTACCATGACATCCAGGAATATGTCATTCTGTGACCAGAGTAGTAAATACAGCAGGACTAAGGAATATGTAGGGGGTTACCACCAGGTGGGTGTGGACCTCTTCCTTCAGGCTGATGACACCAGAACGAGAGGGCACGGCCTCAAGCTACACCAGGGGAGGTTTAAACTTAATGTTAGGAAGCAGTTTTTCACAGAGAGAGTGATTGCACATCGGAATGGACTGCCCAGGGTGGTGGTGGAGTCATCGTCCCTGGAGGTGTTTAATAGAAGACTCGATGAGGAGCTTAGTGACATGGTCTAGCTGGGGGGTGTAGGGCTGGATGATCCTGTGGGTCCCTTCTGGCTCGGAGTGGCCTGCTAGACTGTGAGGGAACTAGGTTTGTGTTACCGTTCTGGGATGTGCGTTCGGTCTCTGTACGGGTGTTAGATGGTGAGTTGGACTAGATGATCCTTGTGGGTCCCTTCCAACTCATAATATTCTGTGAATCTGTGAATCTGTAAGAGAAAGACTTGGAGAAATAAGACAGGTGCCATCCACCTCCTTCTCACACCGTTTTCCATCCTTTTGAAGGATCAGGCCTCAGAGCTTACTGTGTCTCTCCCCTTTGGTGAGCTCCTCGGGATGTTCCGTAAGCCACACTGAACATACTCTGCACCAGTACCATGGCAAGCATGTTACATATAAAGCAGCTCGTTAGCTGTGCCATCAACCCACAGGACAACATTCCTCACCACTTGCAGAGACACCCTACGAGACCGGGCTGATGTTTTTAACACCTGGTAAGAACATTCCATGAAGATCTGAAGAGACCTCTCCAGTGTCACTAGCTGGGAAACAGTCTGAGCACTAACACTGAGAAAGGAGCATTTGAAATTATAGAAGACTGAATCCTTGCATTTCAAAGTGCAATAACCAAAGTCAAACTATTCAACCAAACTCACAACAACGTTTTAAAAACAAGCTACCTCAGTGGACTAGCTTTGCAAGCACTTATTTGGAAATTCTGAACACCTGACTAGTATTTTTATCCTCCAAAAGTGATATAAATCAGGAGCTCCATGTTCCCATTTAACATGGCTGTGTAACTTCAGATCAGACTTGTTCAGTTCGAAAGCAAAATGATGATTTCTGTAACTAACATCTTTGCCCACACTCAGCTAGGGATATAGAAAGATACCACTGTGCAGTCAGCACCACAATCTCCAACAAAAGATTCAAAGGCTGCAATCTAATTAGCAATTCTGAACAAACTAGACTGAAATCCTGCCAACTCTGACCATTTGAAATTAAAAAAAAAAAAACAAACAACAAAATAAGGAGGTTGCCAAGAGACTGCAAAATGGCCCTAGTTCATTTAAGCATAGACTAGAATTAAGATCCTTTCTTCAGTATCAGTGCTAAGTGCTCTGCTGAACTGGGGCCTTAAGGAAGACCAAGCTCACATCCAACATTTTCAGACAGTCAGTTCACAGGCCTTAAATAAATTCTGGCTTTGGATGAAGTAGTATTTTCAATTTTACAAGCATAGCTTTGAGGTATTTTGCATTGAAAGGTGAAATTTTAGAGGCTCCTGTGTTTCATATTATCCTCATATCTATCTCTGAAAGCAAAAGCTTTATGCATTTGATATAGTTTGCAATGAGTTTCAGTATCTGTGTAGACTTTATGCATGAGGAAAATAACCTCGCCATTACTTTTTTTAAAATAAAAGACACCACAATTTCAAATTCATGTTTTCAATGTAAGGTACCATGTATCCAAAATATTTCACAAATAATTTATCAAAATTGACTACAAAATCATCATGAATGTAAGTTTTTCAGCTACAACTTCTACAGGGGTTAAAAAAATGCCAAGTGGCCCATCTGCTATTCTGGAAGCAGATCTTCTCCTAGTTCTTCATCAGCAAAGTCATCGTCCTCAGTCCTTTTTCTGGCTCCTGTTTTTGGTCTTTCTGTTTGTGGGCCGAGTGGATCTATGTAGGAGGCATCTGGGATTTAAATAAATACATTTGAAACAGTGACTTGCAAGTGATTTCAGCTTTGTTTCAAACATGTAAAATCAAACACAAGACTGGGTTTTAGCACTACACATCTGTAAGGTGTCTTTGAAATGCAGACCAGAAAGAGCATATGAATGCTGAAGGCGAACAAAATACTGCATTTAGGAACTTAGGCAGGGCAAAAGAGCAAAGTTCCTGAGTGCTACTGATAGAAGCCCTTTTTATAATTTTTTATTGTTTTTAATATATTTTTCTTTATTATACCACAGTGAGAAAAAGACAGAGAGAAAAGTGCAAGGAACAGCAAGAAAGACGACTTGTTTAACAAGAAGGGCTTTTTAGGAAGTACCACATTCCACATGGAGTTGGGTGTTTAAACCTGTTTGAAAATCCAATCTTGTTGAAGAATTTATGACTGTAGACTCACAGAAACTGATTTAAAGGCTATAGGAGACAGACATTGAAAGTAATACATATTAACATGGGCCACATTTCTTAATATTTATAATTAGCTTATAGTGAGCTCTGAACAATGAAGCTAAAATCATGTTTCCCTAATTATCTAATTTTACATGCTCCTCCAGTAACTTATTTTTTACTCTCTCCTTCTCTCTCTAAGGATCAAGAAAGTAAGAAGTTATAAGATGTCCACTTACCTATTTCTTTACTGCTGCTACTTTCATAGGGTTCACTGGTTCCAGGCAAAGCTCTCAGTTTGGCACTCAGTCTTTCCCCTTTGGTACCACCACTATCTGGGGAACAGGAAAAAAAAATAAAGGAAGACAAATAACATCCTGTTATATTCCATGAAATCATGATACAAGAACAAGAACACCAATTCAGCTACTATTACCTGTCAAACAAGATTTGGATGAAATCATCTTTTCATGACAGATACAGAACTCGCTTGTACTAGTGGTCTTTAAAACACAATGGATGCTGTGTCCACACAGGTGTTAATGTTTTCTAAAAAATATATACAGCCTTATTTACTTTGGAGTAAACATTTAAAAATATTTCTGCTTCAAATGCTGACATTTCAGTTGCTTATAAATTGCAGTCACATTTTGGAGTGCACAGTGAATATAAACACCGTTACAGGGTATAGGGGCCATTTCATACGTCTGAGTGCTTACTAATATATCAGTGTGATCCACCTGCTCAGTACTGTCAAGGCTAAATACTACACTAGCTTTGCTTCTAATTAGAAGTGTATATTTGACATGTGCTGTGTGCATGGCAGGCAGGCACACTTCATGTATACAGCCCATCCTGGCCCCGCATCTTGCTGTAAACACTGGGCTGGCAGCTCAGTTTGCAGTGGGCCCCAAGGAATGTGTTGGCTCCAAGGGCTGCCTCCTGCCCAGACAACATCAGATTAACATTCTCTTGCCACAGCAGTATTCCAGACACTTCAGATATTCTGTTCACCTCTGAATCTCTTTTTCATATTCATGGCTAGCTTTCAATATCATCTACTATAACAAAATTTTATGCAGTATTTTTTTCCCCTAGGAGAAAACATTTCAAGTTTGACTTGGTGTATTTACAAGGCAGGACATGCCATGCAGCCAAATACACACATACTCATTTACAACACCAAACAATGCTGCTATTAAAAGTCTTCCTTCTGTAAGGAAGAAAAATGAATTTCCTTCAGTAAACATTAATTACAAAGTCTGGACTTTGTAACACATTTCTCTTGTCTTCTTTACTATAAATGTTATTTTAATAAATACTGTTGTAATTAAAAGAAAAAAAAAACCCTGAAAATCCCAAATTTCTAAAAATAAGACAAACCTTTATTTCTCTATAAATACTATTGCAGATTTCTGTTTGCTCAGTCCTAAACTGGAAGACAATGCCCCTGCTCCAAGAAAGATCTGATACATATGGTAATATGTCCAACAGTTAATAAGTTCACAAGGCACAGATTACAGCCGAAATTTCAAAGCAAGGCAAATGTATTTTAATGTACATTTGCTGCTCTTGGACCAATCCTCACTCACAGGTTTCGTGAAAGAAGTGAATGCTTAACAAAGGATTTGAAGAAACAGAGAGAAATCAATGGCTTTGACCAGGGAAGCTCAACCAAAGGGCTGTGAAATTACAAAAGGGCTGCCCCCTTGATTTCAGTGGGTCTGGACAGGCCTGTGTAACAAAGAGCTGAGTTCTGGGCTTGAAAGATGGTGTGGAAGAAAACATTTTGAGGACAGTTTAGAAGAAAATACAAAATTATAAGTAGGGGAGGAAGAGCAGGATAGAAGTAGGTAGAGTCTTGGGTAATGGAAAACAAAATAATTTACTTTCCAAAGTAATTGGAAAAAGCAGTAAAGAGATGCAAAGACAGGACCAATACATAAGGAATTACTCTAGGGGGAGACTGAACTAGTCAAACAAACTTGACTTTAATTGGTTCAATTGGTTGGCTCCAGAAAGGATGAATTGGGTGCAATGAAAATAAGAGAGGAAGAAGATGGCATATCAAAGGTTTTCAACTGTGAAGGCGAAAAACATATGGGCTTTAGTTATACTACCAGAGGAAGGTGAAAGAATTTATACAAACTAAAAGGAAAGAAAGGATGGTAGACAAACCAAACAGGCTAGGTTAAACATAATACCCACAAGTTATCTGTACATCTCATGCCCTTAAAAAAATACAACTGAAAACAGAGGCTTTCTGGGACATCCTAGGACCCTTAAGTTTTATTAGGGCTACATCCAAGAAGGGAACGAGGTAGTTAAGCCCAAAATCGGAAGTCAATTTTCCCTTTGTTTTTACTCCCCATCTACTGTATGTCAAACCCTTGAAGTATTTAAACTTCACCAGCTGCTCCCCGTTCCATAGCTCCAAAGTTCCATAAGCACACATTGCTCTGACTGAGTTGTCCAAAGTGGCCACGCCTGCAGGTTGTTCAGCACGGAACCCCAGAGTCTAAGCTCCTCTTTCTGTTTATAAGTCAATGCAGTAAAAGGAATTGCAGGGTGTTGTTAACAGTGAGTAAATGTAGCACTTCACACAGCTAGGACTTTTCAGGCTTCAGACTTGATGCAGCTGCTCAAACACGTTATTTACCATGTTTAATGGACTGAACTAATTCACCAAAACGATGAGATTAATGCTAGAAGTAGTGCAAGGAAAGATGCAAGGACACATGAAAAAGAATGGGAAAGAAAAGAAATGCTGAGAGGAACTGGGCTGTTCTTTCCACAAACTGCAAGTTATTTGATCAGTACATCCCACCTTGACTAAACACACCCTGGAAATAACTATGAAGAATAGGTGTCTATGGGCACAGCATCTTTTAACACTTAAGCAGGAAGAACACTTGGATCCCTTACTAGATTAAAGACCTATCTAAACTGGTTTATTGTCCACACAAAAGATCACAAGATGCTGACAGCAGAGCATCATAAGCAGAGCAACTATATACAGTAGCTCTCCAAGAATAATTTCCTAGCCTCCAACGATTTGTATATCAAGAATATGTTTGGGGAAAGGGGGCAGCTCTTTGTATAATAATAGAATAGGTTGTTATATTCTCCAAGAAGTTGTCTGGTCTTCCTTTGAGACACTGTGAAATTTTTGCGTCTGTAAGAACCTGAGGTATGGAGTTCCACCTTTCACTTCCTCTGAACCTACCAGTCTGGTCCACTCCGTGGAAATGAGTACCCTGCCCTTCCTGCCCCGCATCATAACCTGCTCTGCATGCTGTCCAGTGGTAGTAGGCTGTGCTGGAGCAGGTTCCTGATGCATGTAAAACTAACCTAAAGAAAACTTTTTCTCAGAGGGATCAGCAGAGTAATGAAGCTCACCTTACCCCTATATAACCATTATATCTACAGCAAGAGGGAAGGGAAGGTTGACATCTCTTCCGGTACCAGCCCACAGGCAGTTTAAATTAGGCTAGTGTGCAAAAGCACATCAAGTCTCCATGGACTGCAGCATGCTCTAAACATACCTACAAATGTGGAAGAGGAGCATCTTTGCTTTGAAAGTATATCTGGAAGAAAGTAAGAGATGCTTGACAACATCTGCATTATGTAGAGATGTCAGACAGCAGCTCAGGAAGCGAGAGGTCTGGCTTCAATGCCTTCCTTCACCTGACTGAGTTCAAACCTACAGTTCCAGCTTTCAGGAGGAATGTCCGAGCTGTTGAGCCATTTGGGGTAAGCTTTTCTTGACACTCTGCCATAGGATACAGGGTTTGCCTGCCAATATGGCAGCTATTAAAATTTCTGTTGACCATATTAAATGATCTGCCAGAAATTTAAATCTCATTTTGAAATTACTTTTTGTAGTTCTGTTTGCAGATAAATCATCTACGTGTTTTTATTCAGTATAGGTTCACACATAATTTGGCAATGTTAAGGAGTATAAGCTTGCAAGGCAGACTCTAGGGTTTTGATACTCTACAGTGAAAACTCTAGGGAAGCAATTGTTTTTAAAGCATTTCATCACAGACACAGATACTTGAGAGAGTTGACTTTTACAATTTCTGCTCACCATTCTCTGCTGCCCTCAGCCTATTCAGAAAAAAGATTTTATATACATTTCAGCTTTTGGATTATGGGAATGAAACTAAATTTCAACAAAGTAACACACAGAAGAAAACAAAGCTAACATTGGGACAAATGATAGGATGACAGTAAAATCTCCGGATGAAAAGCTTTCTGTGTATATATACTACATGTATATGTTTCTCAAACTGCAAATTAATTCTATCTGCATTACTGTATTAACTGTGCAAACACAGTACAAAAGACAGCTTTTGAATGATGGAAGATCGCTGCTGAACTCAACTGCTCTCTGTATCGAAGGAAACCTTCACTTCAATGAATATGTGCTCCTTATTTATTTACTTATTATGCTTTTATTTATTAAGTATGTTATTACTGTAGTTCATATGAAGACCAGTCTCTGTGTACTCACTGTGGGGTGGAAATGTGGACACATAAATGAACGGACTGCAGGACTAAGGCTCCTGGTTTCAGTGGAAAAAGCAACAATAGTGAATCAAGCAGAGCTGATCAATCAGTTTTAAATCTGATTCATAAATACATTTACTCTGTAAAATGATTATGCTTGAGATTGATTATCATGCTGACATTATCCTCCCCTCAGCAGCCTCAACTGGGGACT
Source organism: Pitta sordida (assembly GCA_013390025.1). Lineage (NCBI taxonomy): Eukaryota > Metazoa > Chordata > Aves > Passeriformes > Pittidae > Pitta > Pitta sordida. The sequence continues at coordinate 269,605 of WEKX01003236.1, forward strand.
ATTCATACAAAGACATAAATAATACACTCTGCATGATGATTTCTTTTACAGTGCATTCCTTCCTCTCATCTGTTTAAAAAGTCATGGCCATCATATTATATTTGGGAAATTTAAATTATTCTGTTATAATATTACCATTCATTTAGATTTGTCTAACACCTTACCAAAACTAATTTGAATTAATGTCCTCCACATAGAATTTTGAGGCAAAAAGAAAAGAATCAAAGTATAAAACTGAGTTTTAAAAAATGGTTAGTTTTATATGGCAACATACTACAAAAGTAATCCTACTTTGTAATACGTAATCCTATTTTAAGTAGTGATACCTAGCAAAATTGATTCTAAATCTCTTTAATTGTTTCTGTACCTCCTATGGTGCATGATACCTGTTTGTATTCCAACCCATAAAATGCATGGTGCAGTAATCCCTTGAATTTTGGGGGGGTTAGGGACTGCTTGATGTCTGCAAAGTCTGGATTCCAATAAGAGTGACAGATCATGAACATGCAAATAAGCCACACCCATCACCCTGCCCCCCTCAGCCGGAGAGCACTGGGGGCCCGTGCCTGGCACATCCCCACACCCTGTGATGGCACATAGGAGCCAAGGGGATCTTTTATGCCCCTCACTGCCCAGGGAGTCTGGAGAAATCTGAGGAGTTCCCTGTGGCTGCACTGCCGTGGCAGTAGCAGCAGCGTGGTGCTGTGCCCCGCCATGCGGTGAGGAGATGGGGTTGCCTCTGTCCCTGTGCTATGCAGCAGGGTGGCACCTTCAGCTGACGGGGTCCCAGCACGGCCCCAGGGCCAGCAGCTCTAATAAGCCATTGACACCATGTTTTAAACATTCCCCACCATGTGACCTCTCCAACACTCACAAAGGAGTGAGCTCTGGGTAGTCCTCAAGTGAGCAAGAGGCACCATCCCCCCGCCCCATGGGACATGCCAGTTCTGCCCCTTGGCACTGCAGAGGGACTCTGCGCATGCACACATGGAAAAGAATCGAGGCGGACTATGGCACCTTCACTGGAAAAAACATAGCAAAGATGTGAGGGAACAAATCTCAATGAGCGAAGGGGGTGAAGGATTACTTTTATTTATTTTTGAAGGAATCTCACTACTTGCAATTACAGTGATGAGACTAGAGCACTGGAAATTCCTCTAGCAATTTCCAGTGTAAAAGGGATGTAAATTAGAATTTTTACTACCATTTTACTCATTAGCAAAAAGGATTTTTTTTTGTAATGGAACTCTGTAAAACATTTATGTAACAAAGTGCACAGTGGGTTAGTGATCCACTAGATTCAGAATGCTTTATAAGTGCAGCTCTGTGTATTTCTCATATTTGGAATGAGGATACCATATTTGGAGGAGAATGGGCATTGATTTGACCAAAGAGAAGAGTAAGTTCAGTGTATAAGGCAGAATATTATATTTAGTAATATATTATTAAATTAGTATTTAATTAATGGCATGGAAATTAGGTAAATTTTAATTCTGCTGCAGGTCATTTTGATTTGAAATTCTGTTGAATGAAAATGGTTTGTGGTGTACCACTTCAGCTAACTCCTTAGGTGAATTCCGAGCAGAAAACACATTAAGAGTTCTCTTCACTCAGAGATCTTCCCTGTCCATTTATTAAGAAAACTTTTTTTCTATTTTGCACACATAGTCAATGGAACCATCCCACAATGACGTGTAATTAATGAGGCATCAACAGGCACACAACGCCTAGAAAATATAAGTGACCAGGATGTCCTGGCTGCAGGGTAACAAGACAATTTCTTACTTCTATCACAGTCAAGATTATCTGGGATGCCTACAGCCCTAACATCTCTATTATGCTTCCATAATGTATGAGGAGATTCCTAGGGGATGGTAAGAGGTGTTTGAATATGGGATGGATAAACCCATTTCTCCACCAACACCATCACTGGTGGAAGGAAAAAGGGAAAAGACACCTAAATTACGCTCACATGGTTTCCTTTCCAAATTCATCTGGATAGGCTTAGGTAAGGAAAATGCGCAGTGCTCAGCCTTTCATCTTCTGAACTCAACACTGCTTCTTTGGGCTCCTGTCCGAGACTGCATGGCTCCTCTCATCCAGTACAAAACTGCCCATTCAGAGAGCTGGGTAAATTCAGAGACCAAGTAAACACTGCTATGGCAATGTATTCCTTAAAGTCACACTTTTCCTTATCTATAAAGGCATTATGCTATTAAACAGTAAAAATCTCTTATGGTAGTAAAAACCACAGCATCCTAACTTCTAAATTCTGGATGTTACCATCATATATCAGCAAAACACAAGAACGTGAGTACGAAAAGAAGAAAAGATTATTGGAAAGGAAACCTTTGGGAACTGCCTAAATTAAATGTACTGCTAGTTCCCCTGAGGGGTTTGTGGCGCTCTATTTTTGTTTTTTCTCTTTCTCCTTTCTTAAATTAAACAGAATAATTTTAACAGGACTGTATCAATGTCTTCTGTTTCCAACATAAATTAAGTAAGATTGAAAATCATAAATCTGGTAATTGTGGGGAGAAGAAAATGTCACTTTTTATATTGAGTGACAAAATGTGTTCAGGTTTGGGTAGGTGTTTTAGATTTAATGCTCATCTTTCTCACAAGACAAGAACAGACTTTATCTGACACTGGTATAGATGTCAGTTTTCTGTTTCCATTCCATCCACCATTCACGCATACTAATCTTATTGTTCAAATTGTGTTTTGGTGGATCTCAAACAACTTCTATGTATTTTAATTTATACTGGCAAAGTAGTGAGTGTTCTATGAATTACAAACCCAGTCGACTTAATTCTCTTTTCTCTTGGTTTCCTGTTTAAAAGCAACTGTAGATCATATTTCCTAAAACAAGGAAGCTTAAATTATTAATACTTGTAATATAAATAACTATATAAGGACGAAATACTTAGGGAATAAAGATCTGTTAGAAATGCCAGCAAGTATAGGGACAGTGAGCTGGTATGAGGAAAGAAATAAAATAGGCATCATACCTAAAATATCTGGAATGCATACACACTTAATTTAGCTACTAAGTGCTTTACTTTAGCTAGCAAGTACTGAACTAAGGAGGATTCCATGCTTCACTGGGTTCAGTAATGAGGGCGAATCCCTCATCCAGTGTAGGAAAACGATCTCTTTTGGTCTTGGCAACACCACTGGAAAAGACTAATCTGAAAATGTATACAGAAATTTTTCTTTATTCTTCTTTTGAAGTCATCCATTTATCAAAAGCATACTAAGATTATGGAATAAAATAACCCACATCTATATTTCATGTGTGTCTTCACACAGGGCACATATAGAAATTTATCAAACTGGAAAATACAGCTCATAAGCCACGTGAATAATGCCAAACATTGGACAAAATAAAATGTTTGGACATCCAAGTTTCTCTTAGTAGTCCTCAGTAAAATGCAGACAAACTACAACATAGTCCTAAATATCTGATGCTGTGAGTGTGCAGTTTCTTCACTGATAAGGCTCCATAGAGTCAACATTACCAGTTAAATCTGTGTAATGCCTTTGACTTGTTCTAAAAGTACGTGCAAGTTCTACATCTCACCACAACTTTTAATTAAGAATCCCAGCAGACAAGTTAACTCCAGGCTCAGTACAGGACCTTCTTTGTACCTCTGCTTGTTTGCCAAGTCATTTCCAGAAAGCCAGGATCTTTGGCACTGAATTTGTATAACGAAAACTTTTTCAAACATGCTCTTATACAATCTTGTTCTGAAACTCTGTTTTTTAACATACTTTCATGTACTTGACATAGTATCTTGAGTGACAATCTAAGAATTATAGAAAGAGCAAATTCTAGGACAATTCTGTCCCTGCTTACCCTATCATCCTCTTCTTTTGATCTATTTTTTTAATTTAAAAAAAGAGACAATTTCCATAGATATTTCTGTCTTTAAAAGAAGTATTAACAAACTGGTACTTTTGGGTGTTAGTGTTGTCTTAACATCCTTTCAGCCTGATCATTAGTTATATCTTCTTTAGCTAGATTACTGGCTCACTCTCCTCTGATAAAATACCTCTTTTTCACTAATGAAGGTGGGGAAAATTAAAAAATAGAGCTGTAAGATAAGAAAACCTTTGTGCTCTTTGCCTATATACCTGATGCAACGTTTTGCACAGCTGTAAATATCCTTGCCTGCTACCAATGCTGCTCTTCATTTCTATTTATCATAAGCCAACGTGGGTCCTACTTTATGACACAGAACAGGGACCAGACCTGTTATTCTGATGTTTTGTTGGCACCTTCAGCTGGCTGCCTGATCACAGGGTTTATGTGACAAAGGAGAGACCAGAAACATTTCTGTTCCTCTCTGTTACCAAAGTAAGGAATTTCACTTCAAGAATTACTTTGGCCTGAGGCCCAGAACAGGTAAAATTCAATCCTAAGTGAATGGAGCTTCTTCTACATATCAAGACATTATTTAAAAGCTTCTGTAGTGAAATTACTGAGCTGAAAAAGGAAGATCTCTCTTAGGCACCCAACGTTCATGCTTAACCCTTAGAGAATCCAGGAGAGCAGTCTTCATAAATATAACAGCATTCTGATGTCACCTTCAGATTGCACTAATAATTTCCACGACTTTTCATGACCCTATAGAACTTGATAAGTGTAGTAAAATATCTGCTGTGTAGGTGGGGAAATAAAATTACCAAATAAGAAAAGACCCCTACAAATTATTTCTCTGTAAAAGGAAGAGAAGAGAGGCAAAGATTTATAGGGGATATCTTTTTATGAAACCCATCAACATTAAGATAACTGAAAAGTGGAATACAAAGAAACCATTTCCCTTTTGGGTCAAAATACGGATATTTTTTTTTCCAGGTGGGTGAAGTAGCCTGAAGTCTGTTAGTTTCCTCAGAGCTGCAGTGGGGAACAGTTAGGTTTGCATTACTACTATTTCACGGATTTAATAATGCTAGGGAAAAAATCATTAGCTCTGCAATATGCAGGCTACCTAGTGCAGAAAAGACAAATCAGGACAGCTTCCTGACTTACTCTGAATGACTTTTATATTTATGGAAGTCAGCCCTGTAAATCTATTGAAGCAGAGAGACTTAGTAGTCAGAGAGCAAGCTTTCCTCTAGAGAGGACTCGATTACTTCAGCTCTGCTATACTGGGAAAAGGGGAAGGAGGAGCTCAGTAAAGGGTATGTTATCCTTATTATGGAGATAGTTGCACAGAAGAGTCTCCTGAACTTGTAACAAACACCTAACATAGTAGACCAAATGGTGGGCACAAAAGTCAAGCCTTTCCTTCACCCTACGTAGGGAACAACAAATTGCTGTTTTTCATGGCTTGTGTGTTCTGTTTTGTTATAATAACCGATTCCTTGTAGTAAATATTCCGAAGTTGATGGGATAAAAGTGTTTAAATATCAAGTTAATGGGATAAAAACGTTAAAGTCCACAGCATTGAAAACAAGCAGAAATTTAGCCTTAGGAGTACACTGAGATCTGTATATAAAATAAAAATGTTAGACTAAATCCGTGCTACTGCACCAGCTGCGGTTTCACACAGCAATGAGATAATCAAAAACTATTCAAACAAAACTTGAAAAGCACTTACATATTGCTCAGTGCACATTCTTGTGCATTTCAGAATACCAGGAGGTTTTACAAACACTTCCAGAAAAACTGTTTTCTTTAGGATCCTGACAAATTGCACATTTAGGCCTTGAGTACTTACCACCACTTCCTTCTCTGCGGCTGCGTGCGCTGCCATCTCTGCCAGACTTAATGCGCTGGAGAACAGTGAGAAAGGTTTGAAAACAACAGAACAAAACATCCCATTTAGTATATATGTGGTATGTATTAGAGATAATTATAGAAAATTCAACTCAGCTTATTAATAAAACAGTAGAGGAATGTTAAACTAGACTTACTACACTGCAACTAATAAACTTTGTTTTTTCAACACACAAAATTGTCCTTAAAATCATTGTTAAACCCCATGTTTACATAAAACAAGAGTTCTGTGAAATTCAAATAGTATATATCAATAAATTATTTTTCTTCTGATAACATTTATACAAGGAATGTGAATAAAAATAGTTCAGATGTTGCTTTGTAAAGTACAGCTGAAAAAACAGGCAACATAGCCCTACTTGCACAAGTTCAAAGTAGACTCTACCTATTAACATCTTGTAAATCCCACAAGCACGGAGTGGAATCTATAAAAAGAACTATTCACCCTATGGATCTTAGAATTTGAACTCTTGGCACAGCACTGTACTTCACAGCAAAATCTAATTTGCTGTTGAGTGTTAAATTCAAGATAAAGGTGAAGGTAAATACTTTAAAAGCTGTGCGTAAAAAGTCAGCACTCTTGCTCAGAGGAAGGTACCATAAACATCTTCCAGCTGTGTTTTTTCTCGTGTTAGTATTTGAAAACTTTAACAGTTTATCAAAGCAATACCTCTGTATGACAAGGCAGACTTAGCTTCTTCTGGCAAAACATCAAATTTCTCATGCATGCTTCTTGTCAGTTACAAGCAGGTACATCTGAGACTTTTTGATAGGTAAGTTCAAAAACTTGGTGTTTAAAGCACTCAGCTATTAATAACGTATCTCTTCATCTTGCTTCGAAATATGCGTTTAGGATCTGATTAAAACACACATGCACACTACCTAACCATGTCTCCAGGTCAATTACTGTAGCTTCTTCACTCATTTTTCACCAGAAAAATATCATGGAATCTGGCAAAGTTGGGATGACACCAAAGGAGTGAAAGAACTTTCAATATTCATGCCAACAGAAAAAGGAAGAACTTTTTTAAATCAAAACTCAAAAGGAGTCAGACAGGAAAGCATTGAGCCTAGTGTGAAAACAGGACTAGTCTTGGAATAAATCAGTCTGGGACCAGAGTTTCTCATACTTTTTATTTATTTTGGGAAATCATCAAGACTTCATTATGTTCTCTGAATTTTGTATTAAATATCCTTTTCATGGTCGAGTGAAGCAGCATATATCAATCCTTCAGGAAGCACAGTCACACTCTCCAAATGTTGAATGACTGACATCAAGTCTGACAATGGAAGCTTAGCTTCTCGCTGTCAGAGGGAAGCAGTCCCTATATGATAATGCTTTTACATCCTAGGACTTTACTCCCCAAAGTACTTTACCCCCAAAATTACACGAGTACTACAGCTTAAGGATATGATTAATTCCTGCAAAGTTCCAAGTGAGTAGTTTGTAACTAATCCCGTACTAAAAGCAGACATTCAAAATAGGTTTCCACCCTCAAAATGCCTGTTTCTCTCCCATGACTGCAAAAGACATTTAGGATGGTTAGCCCAGATGTAGATGCCTGAAGGTAAGGGCAGTAAGTCCCCCCCAGCCTTTGCACCTATCAGCACTGCTTCACACCACACCCCGTCAGCCCCTAATTTTCAGCTATTAAGCTCACTTAATGGAAATAAAGAGTAATGTGTCTATACATCAGTGCCACAGAGCTTGTGTGAACTTTCACAGTTACCCGTTTTAAACACAAGTATGAAAAAGGAAGATTAATGCAGTAAAAAACAAGACAAAAACAAGCAAAACCCCACAACACTCCCACAAAACAGTCCAAAATTTGAAGGTTACAGTAAAAATTGAATGCTGTGAGAGACAGAGAGAAAGATTTCTACAGGCAATGAACTCCACAGATGTTCCTAGTTTCTTGGCTAGAAGTATTTAACAATTTGTCCATATTTGAGAACTCCGTGAATAAGTACGTACTCCAGAATATTTATTTTGGTATAAGCTGCATGTGGATGTACTTATTCTGGAAAAACAATGCCAAAATAGCAAATTTTGATAAATTTCTACAGGAAGACAAAATCTGTGCACAGACTTTGAAATACAGGTATACTACACTAGCACTTAGCTGTTTTGCATTTGCTGGGTGCAATCGAGAAAACATGGCTTAGTCTGAAATTGGGAGCAGGAATTGAACTATATCTGGTAGTGCTAACTGGAACCAGTATTCCTATTGGAAACATTGGTGGTGAAGTAGTAAAATTTTGATAATTTTAGAGCTTGACTGTATAGTTTATGACAATATGGTCATGGATGACAGAAGGAACTTCTTAGAACAAAAAAAACCCCAGTAACTTCCAAAACCAGATGGTAGACATGAGACTAAGAAACCACACACACATCCCAACCAATGAAACTGAAAAAAACCCAGAATTCCCCAATCCAAAACCAGGTGATGGAACTCAGATGTAGCACGAATAACAACAAAGGGAACTGCAGAGCTATTGTTTGCAAGACAGCACTTATGCTGAGGTTCTGTCACAGAGATCCCCAAGTTCTAATGCAGGACAGCTGCATATTAAATCAGAGCGCATCCTCTTAACATCCTTTCTTAGTCCTTACTCCTTTACAACTACAACACTGTTGATTTTTAAGAAAAGTGAGTCAGCGGGTTCATTGCGGGGACAGAAGTTTTTTCTTTCCTTAAGGAAGAACTTGGAAATTTTCAAGAGCGTGGCAGATACAAGAGCCAGAAGAGGGAGATGGGAGCATGTTCCTCCAACAAAAAGAGTGGCAAGACGAAGCAGAAAGCAACTCATCAGCCTTCAGAAGTTCTGAAGAGAGTGTACTAGGAAACACAGAGGCAGAATTTTGCTGCCATTCAGAAACTCACTGAATTTATTTAGGACGGAAACACTGGCCTACCTGCAGGAATGAAGTTGAAGAGTTAACTAGAAACGTGGATTTTTTCTTATTGGTGGTGATTTTGAGGGGACATGGAAGCAAATCTTATGTTTGTTTGGATTTTTTGAACTCTGTGCATTTCATTTTTATCTGTTTAAATGAAAATTGGTTTAGTTTATTTAAAAGGCTGCATTTAAAAGCTTTTTTCTCTTTCCTGGGCAGCACACTGTAGCAACATATTTAGGCAGATCTACCTTAAAGCCTTGACTAATTAAAACTGACATCATAGCTATCTTATTCTCACCTCTACTCTCTTCTCATGTGACCCCATCTGGAGTTCTTTGTCCAGTTCTGGGGCCCCCAACGTAAGGGCACAGACCTCTTGGTAGAGGCCCAGAGGAAGGCCATGGGAATGAAGGGAGGGCTGGAGCACTTCTCCAGTAAAGATAGGCTGAGAGAGTTGGGGTTGGTCAGCCACGAGAAGACAAGACTTCAAGGAGACCTTGTTGTGGCCTTTCAATACTTAAAGAGGTCTTACAAGAAAGATGGGGACAGACTTTTACCAAAGCCTCTGGTAGCAGAACTAGGAGTAAAGTCTTTAAATGGAAAAAGGGTAGACAAGGGGAAAAAAAGTTACGATGAGGGACACTGGAACAGGTTGCCCAGAGAAGCTGTGGATGCCCCATGCCTGGGAGTGTTTAAGGCCAGGTTGGATGGAGCTCTGAACAACCTGGTCTAGTGAAAGCTGTACCTGCCCATAGCAGGGGAGGTGGGACAAGATAATCTTTAAAGGTCCCTTCCAACCTAAACCATTCTATGATCCTGCTTTGCAAGGTTAGTTTTGTGGCAGGATAGAGTCACCAGACTCTTAAACAGGAATACTGAAATATAACACACAGAGTGAGCTCTCCACATCATGGCTGAATTACAATCATCATTAAAGTCTGAACAGTCCAAACCAACTATGCAATAACTTGTGCTACCATGCATCTGTATTGGATTCTATTGATACCTCTGTCATTCAGGTAGCACAGGTATGAATTCCCTTAAAACAATGAAGTCAGAATGAAAAAACCACCATAAGTTAAACATAATTTCTGTTACTAAAATCTTAAGTAACTTAGATGACTTAAACTTTTAAATATTCTACAGGTAGCTTTTTCTCCACGACAATACAGAAATGTGTTTGGGAAAGCTGCAACTTCCAATATGAAATAAACAGGAAGAGATGTGACAATTTAATTTTTTTTAATGTCTTCAAACATTAACTTTCTTAAAGGAAAAAAAAAGTTTTCCTTAAATTCCTTGACATTTATAGATCTGTGGTCCATAATTAACACCTTCAGTGTAAAAAAGGGTCAGAATTATATGCAAGGAAATAGATAGCCTCTCCATCTCTCTCTTATCAACTATAAAATAATCCACTTGTAACTGGTTTCATTGGTGAGCTTTCCCAAGTAGAGCACTGAGGCACTGAAAAATTATTGCAAAGGACTAAATATATCACTGATATTGAACTGATACTCCCTAGAAACCAAACAAAATGTGTGTAACACACTTCAGAGAGAACTCTTAATTATGGCTTTTTAAGAACAGAAACATTACATCTGGTCATCTGTTTTGTTTACTGACACAATTACAGGAAGACATGGAGGAATATTAATCCCAGTACAGCTGGAGACTGCTTTCTTTTGTCCATTTTCCCAACTGTTTCAAATTTTACACAGACTGAAAACTCAAACTAAGACTCTTCAGCTCGTCCCTCAATGTATGATTGCAGCATAAAGTTAGAATTCTTTGTTCCGTTTTTAAAATGTTCTAGTTTTCATGTGCATACTCAGACTACCTGAAATTCAAGTAAGAGTAGCTAAGGATGCTTTTATACATTATTTGGCATCAAAGGGGACCAGTAAGTGTAACCAGGAGCAGCCTAAACTAGTTAAGTCTTAAGGTGTCTCAATGTGACTACGTAGCTTTGAGGTAATTCTCTCGATAGGAAAAGAAAGCTTGAACACTTTGCAGCTCAACAGCATGGATAATGCTTTTCAAACAGGCAGCTGTTTTTCATTTTAAAATCTTACTTTATCACCAGAATGGCAAGACAACAATGCACAAGTGCAGACACACACACATGAACACGACCCCGCTTTTCTGAACAGTACACAAGTTATGATCTCATACTTTTCACAGCCTGTTGCTTTTCCATGGAATTCTTCTTTTTAATTTTGAAAATTGGCACTAACATGAATTGTTTACTTTTCCCTATGTTCATGTTGCAGCTTTGTATATAACAAAAAGGTTTTCTGCATTGACAAATTCTTAGGCTCCCCATCTCTCCCTATAATGCCATTATTACTTGGCTCATAAATACACTGAAGTACTATTAAATACAATCTGGCAAGTAAGTAGGAAAGACGACATTCCAGAGACATTGAATTATGCGAGCGGTTCCAGCATTCCCATCACATCCACACAGTCCATCTTTCACTAGTATTTAAAAATCTCAGAAAATCTGGTGCTCAGAAGTTATTCAGACATATCTAAGACTGAGCAGTAATTTAAAACTAAACCTCCAAACCCCCAAACTCTCTAAAGGAAGTTAAAAACACATTTTATCTTGAAGTATTTTAGCTAATTTAGCTTCATCTATCTACTTACCTGCTCTCTTATTTCTTTTAATTTTTCCACTTTCTTGAGCTTTGTTACATATTCCTGGACTTCTTTCAGCCCCATATCTGTGCAGAGACGAACTAAAAATCGGAGGCCTAATTGAAAAGCAAACATATTGCTAAGAAAAAAAGGCTTACAAGCAATCAAACTGCAAGTGCACCCTGGACATACAGAACTGGACACACAGAATGGCAAACTGGAAATAACTGTTTGAACAAGGTGACTCCAGTCCAGTATCACTACGCAAGCTGTGGCATTTGCAAGTAATTCAACATTTTCTCTGTGTCTATATTCATGAAAAGTACAAGTACCGCATATGTATTTGGAAAGCACAAGATATTGTAACTCATCTGGCTTAGCTCTTGACATTTGCAAAATATTTTGGAAGCTGGAAGCATAGTAATGATTCTAAGATATTACTGAGGAGCCGCTATCAAGAGCATTTTATTGAAAACAATTTTACAAATGCCAAGTGAATCAGAATGTTTTTTTATGTTTCTATGGTTGATTTTTAAAGAGCAATATTTAGAGAATTAAACCCAAGCCTGACATGAAAATTAACTGTAACTGTATGACTGGACCCCTAAAACGGTATGAAAAGAACCTCTAAAAACAGTCCCCTGAGACACCATACCAAACTTTGAAAACATTGTTTGCTATTCCTATGTGTTTGTCAACACTCCTTTCAAAGAACTGAAGCAGAAACATAGACAACATGATCCATTACTCTCCCGATTGCTTTCACAAACACAGTATTTCATTTTGTGCTAAATTAGTTGGTTTAGGGGGCATGTGGTCAGGGAGGGATGTGTGAAGAACCACTATTTCAGCAGCCAAAAACTTGAATCAGTTAAACTGTCTTCTCTAACTCCTGCCTACATTTGTGCACTTTGTAGAAACTACACTCAGAAACACGTTTGCATTCTATAAGGTTTACCAAATACACCTCCGAAATATGTGTGACCAATATGAACATGGTATTTTGCTTGTAACTTTGAGGAGTTATAGTACTAACTTTCACTTGTACAGGAGAGCTGTGTGATTCCTCTTTAAAAAACCAACAAATTTGTTAAAGCACAATGATACAATTTTAAAATAAAACACAAATGTTCTTCCCACGCTGCATTTAAAAGCACTGACTTGATGGCGACAACCTCATATTTTTGAATTTGTGAGGCACAGCGTGCGATGTAAGAGCATGTTTTCACAACCACTGACATCCCCTATTTTCTATAGGGCTTTTTTATTTAGAGTACAGGTGTGACTGATTTTGCAAAATGCCTTACTCTTCAAAGTTATGTTTCCCAGCTCAGTTTGAAATTCTCTACGGATTTTCCAGAGACTGGTTGCCAACTATACTTAAAAACTCAGCAACAAAATCACACTCTATGCTTTTTTGGAAAGCCTCACTTTAGTAAAACTTAGCAACAAGATTTTCTCCTATCTAGAAACTTGCAGCAGGAGTTTCAACTGGCAGGAACTAGAAGTAAAAATACATATATTTTATCATTATAAAGATTAAATAAGTAACATAATTATCAGATTTAAGAAGTACATATGAGAAAGAACTCAACCACCCCAACTCAATTACAGTTTATTTTCCTCACTCTTCTTCAGCATTACTCTAACATTTCTTTAATCACACTTTCGTGTTGTCACAGACAACATGCAGCATTAGCATGAATAAAAATGTTAGTTCTTGAAAATATTTTCATATGAAAATACATCATATGTTCACTAACACACATATTCAACGTAACAAAGTTTCCTTTGACAGTTGTACCAAGGAATGAAATAACTTACATTCAACATTCTCCGGGAATTTTCTGTGAATAACTTTGTATTTCTCTAGAGCTTTCTGGTAGTTACCTGCAAGCAAAACAAACATCTCCTATCCACAATTCAAACATAAAAAAACATATCTGATGAGAAATTAACACACTTTAACATCAAGTCCCCTTTTTAGAGTAAATGATTTAATATAAGAAGAAATTTGATATGACCAAACTTAACATTCTTAAATTACTGACAGTAAAAATCAAGAGCATCTGAAAACAGTCTAAATTACTCTGTAAACAACAGAAATAATGAACGAGTTTCCTGATTGTTGCCTTTTTTTGACCTTCCTCTGAGACCCCTTATTTGTACAGCACAATTGCTAGAGAAGCTGTCTCAAGCCTAACAGGACTTGTCTGAGATTGCAAATGTATGGATTGAAATATCCAACATTTCAGCTCTGCCCATCCTTCCTTCAATCAGAATACAAATTGTGCAGCTTTCCTTTGCTCGCATATGGTAGAGAAGCAATTCCTCAGGACTTCTGCCTAAGACAGATTGATTATGGAAAGGGCTGATTGACCCTGTGAATCTAAGATATCATA
>WEKX01003236.1:283347-309359 GCA_013390025.1 Pitta sordida
TAAGATATCATATCTATAAAATACTTGACAAAAAAGTTTGCTGAGATATCACTATTTTTCTTTTCCTAGTGTGAGGCAGAGATCAAACTGACGTGTTATGTGTTAACATGGTAAGCTGGGAATTTTACCAATGAATTACGTATAAACAATCTAAAAAACAGCCAAATCCACTGTGTTTCCTTGATGGCAAAACAGTTCATTTGTCTAGTTTTGGGTGTTGCTGATTGTTCTCAATTCAGTGATTTCCCCAGGTCCTGTTCCTTTTCTCACTGTTGTATTAAATAACTGAGCTGAGTGAGAAAATGCACTTATTTAATATGGAAGACTGTTTTGCAAAGAACTAAAGAAGCATAAAGAAAAGGGACGAAACGGAACAGGAAGAAAGTATAATTTACATCATCAAGTATCTTGAATGCTTTTTAGGTAGCGAAAGAACCCAAAAAGATTTAAGTCTCTTTTCATCTTGCATATCAGTGTATCATATTCCCAGTATGAAAATACAGCACATTAAGACTCTCCTTTGTTTGTGTAGTGCAAAAACTGTTTTGATATTGAAAAATAATACCTGCTGTTGAAAAGGAAAGGGAGTTAAGCAACTTGAAAAACTAATTGCTTATGTTGGATTAGTTGGTAGCATAATTACATTTAAAAAGCCTTCCACCAGATCATCTATGCCGTACTATTTTCTTTATCGTATTCATTTAACAGCACAAGGAATGTTTCATGGATAAGTCAGTGCAGGCACACTTTCTGCCCCTAAAAGAATCTTGATGTTTTATTACACATACAGAAAAGATCAAAAGAAAAAAAAAACCCTAAAACATCAATCAAAACAAATTACAGAATTCAAAAATTGTTTGGGTTGGAAGGGACTTTTGAAGATCACCCAGTTCCAACCCCCCTGCAGAGACACCTTCCTCTACATCAGGTTCCTCCAAGCCTCACCTAATCTGGCCTCTATGTGGCATTCACAACTTCTCTGCCAACTTCTATTCGTGAGGATAGTGTCTCACTACCCTCACAGTAAAGGATTTCTTATGTTCAGCGTAAGTCTACCCTCTTTCAGTATAAAACCATTGCTCCTTGTCCTGGAACTGCAGATCCCAGTCTGTCTCTTATCTTTCCTATAAGCCACCTTCGTATATTCTCCAGTCTGAACAACCTCGATGAATTACAAAAAGCTACAGAACTTACCACTTCTCCTGTAGCAACTTGCAACCATCAGCTGCCACTTCACTTGTGTTGGCCTGCATATAAGTAAAATTATGCTCATCTACCAAAGAACGAATAAGCAAAATAATATGCATAATATTGGCAAAGACCTACTATTAAATTAGTACCATTTATTTATTTATTAGTAGTACTGAAATACCTTTTTCACCTAGCATATTGCCTTCCCACAAAGAATTTAAGCTGCTCAATTCACACATTTTGCCCCTGCATTGTGCACCTCTTTTCAGGCCTGGGTGTCACTCACTTTCAGTCCCATGTTCCAGACTTCCTTTTGCTCATGATTCCGTGCCCAGACATGTGAACCTCTGATCTTTGCCAGAGGTACAGAGCCATGCAAAGAGAGAATAAAATGCTAAACTATACTGAGGAGGTCCCACCACTAGGGTCCCATGCATGCCCAAGAGATCCCTGATGGGAAGGACACTCCACACCCACAGCTTCAAATTCTGCTTCTCCATCACCTCGATGTTCTAGCTGTTGCCTGTCGCTCTTTTCCGTACATAATGGAGACAGATACGGTCAGAGAAAATATTTGAGATGTTCGAGTATGTACAATAAAACTGTTGGACTCCTTCCTCATTCTTCTCAAGATAATGTGAAAACCAGGAAATCTTCATATCAATGGTATAAGGATCCTTTCCAAGCCAAAGCACCTCCCATATGTGGTTTACAATTCAATAGTGGCATGTTCAAAAGGTACTGTAAGCTAACATTTTCAGAATAGTTTTATACTTATTCTCTTCAATTTTTTTCTCCTAATCATAGCACAGGCCATTTCTAACTCTAAATAATTTGTTTGCCTGGTAATTGCCAAACAAGCTCATGCAATACAGATGTTGCATTTTTTTTAGTTTCAGTTGAATGTGTCTCCTGCAAACAAAGACAGCCAAGCAGAAACCTTAATAAAGTTTAAGTTCAGTGTGAAAATTCTAGAAGGAATAAATTGTCAGCTGCAAGAACTGCACAGCTCCTTTTACTGATCATAGATTTGTGTATGGTGGTAAAAATGAAATACATTTTTGAAAAACTGTTTCCCAATTCATTGTTTAACATGTTACCTAAGAATGCCATTTCAAATGTAGTTATTGTTATTAAAATACTGAATGCACTAAACAAACTAAAAAATACTAAACTAAAAAATGCTGTTCACTGTTAAAATAATTTAAAAATGTAACTTTATTTAAAATTAGTAGCAATTTATATTCACATTCATACTTGCCCACTAGCATATCTAGCTCTATTTTTAATACCAAATAGACACCAAAACATTTATCTTCTCTTATCTACTATTAAAAAAATCTCCTCACACAGAGAAATAATTTCTCTCTATTACAGATGGATTACAATTACAAATAATAATGAAGAATTTCATATGCCAATTCTTCATAAGTACTTTACAATCCTACTTCACGCTTCATGCATGGAGTGAGTGCAGCATGAAGCACAAAATGTTTAATCTTTGCCAAAACAAGATTATGAAATAATTCTTTTTAGTTTCCTCTGTTTCTTTCCAAGTTTTCTCAGAAGGCCATGAATGCCAGTATATGCAATCTCATAGCTTCACTAAAATAAATTTTTTTAAGGTGGCTGGTATTTATAGGGAAAATAACACTGACAGACCTGTGAACTGTGGTTTTTTATCTACTCTATATCTCTATTTCCTTATAATTATACCACCATTAGGGAGAAGTCTATGTTTCTCTAGTTATTTTTTTTTCATTTTCAATAATTTTTAAACCTTAGATTTTCTTTTCTATATAACATTTACCTAACTCAAGCATGTCAAAGGCAGAAGTAGTATTTTTTTTTACTGAACTTTGTACAACTTATTTGCAGTTTGATTTTTCCTTGAACTATACTGTACACATTTTTTGTTCACATGCTGTCTTGCACATGCGTGTCACTCAGATTCCCAGATCAAAACCAATGTCAAATTTTAGATCATCAAAAGTAACAGAGTTTTGCTTAATCTGATTTTTGGTAGATTTCCTAAAACATGAAATAGAGAAAGTCACATTTATTCAAGTGAATTTTAGTCACATGAATTTTAGGTGGTCTGTGAACACAAAATTCTTCATGCATCTATCGACAAATACTTGTTTCCATATAAAAAGTAGATATGCATGTCTTCTCAGAATTCTCTTTGAACTTTGGATAATAAAGTTGATCATATTTTATTTATTACCCATTCTCTGGTAAGATGCCTTTCTGAACTAAAATAAAGTATATGTCTTCTATACTTTCTGAAGTGCATCATGTTCTGGTAACGGACAATTTTAGCAATTAAGTTGCTGAACTGAACTCAGTATATATCAAACACCTCTATCAGGACCCATTTAATCACTCAAGTTATTTTCACTGACCACTGGTAGTTCTGTACTCCACATTCTTCCTCATATACCTTATTTGTACTAACTTTTTAATGGAAGTAGAAGTGATGTGAAAAGTGGAAATGCAGCAAGAATGGCTAAAACATGCCCCTCTCTAAAACACTAAATCCTCATCACATAACAAAACAACAGAAAGGAAGTATTTCACCTAAAACCATAGAGAAAGAGGTCTTGGTGGCTTTGGAGAGCTGTTGCCCACTTTATAGCTGTGTCTAATGGCAGGTAACAGAGAAAAAATGGTTCTAATACCTAACACTACCTTGGGCCCAAGGGAAGATCTTATTTAACATTGAAATTGCACAATAAGAACAAAACCACACTGTAAATAAACATAAAGTTCAGAAAATTAAATAATAGTTCAGAAAATTAAATAATATCACAACTGTCCTTAACTCCAGTGTTTGCCTATATGCAGTACTAAAGTTATTCACCTGATTTATCTTTAGGTAGACTTTCGGATGTCTAACCACAGATCTCAGTATGCATAAAATAAGAACTACTTACAGGATAAGTGCTGCTCTTTCAAAGTACTCAATGGCTTTTTCACAAAACTGGGTGTCAATGTAATATGCTCCAAGCCATTCAATGACCTCAATGTTTGAAGGGAAATACCGGTATGACTGACAAAGTAGGAAAGGTGAAAAAAACAACTATTTTAGTGATAAACAACATCTTTATGGTACTTCTGGAATATCTTACTCAAGTGTTTCATTCTCCAGATGCCCAAAACATGTAATATAAATGAATGGAAGCAGTGTGCTATACTAAGTGATTCAGGGAGGGGTGGGGGGAGAAGGCATGGCAAGTTTTCTAACTGCAGAATGGTTTTTAGAAGGTACCTGAGATGAGTCTGTCACATTTTCCATCTAGCTCTATTTGAAATATTATTTTAAACAGTTTGCAACAGTAAAAACATTTACTTAGATCGTGTCTACGTATGCGTAAGTTACCTAAAATGTTAAAAAATGCTAACTAATACATGTGCAATTCCACATTCACATCTGTCTGCTGGAAAACTCACCTAAATGCATTCTTTTCTATACACAGGTACATAAATAACATTTTTACTTTTTTTTAGAAATTCCCACTGAAATAGGCAGCACAATTATCATCAAACACAACTCAACTAGTAATTCAGATTGCAACACAGCCTTACTTCACATGGATAAAAAGAACTCTCACATTGCAGCAAAGCAACTGCCCGTCTTATTCTTGTTTCTAAAACAGAAGAATCTCTACAAACTACAGACAGCATTACAGCTGGTTTGAAATTACAAAGGCTGCCTATGTTTAGGAAACTGTGTATACATAATGTATACATAATGTATAGCTACATCACTAAAAATATATATATACAAATAAGCAAACACAATATATGTATCTCCATATCTATTACACAGACACATCTTCCAATCAACTCTGTCACAACACACAGCTTAAAAATTACATTTAGGATACCCCAGTTTTATTTTGTCCCAGACTATATGTTAAAATAGAAGTGTTACAGGTCAGTGTAAACAACAACCACATAAAAAAATTAAAGTCTGAGATCAGTATCCGCATGGAAACACAGGCTATGCGTTTCCTTAGGATTTGACTACAAAAATTAGATTTTGCAAACTCTCCCCCAGTATCTTGTGGGTTTTTCTGGAGGACATTTAAAAAAGTTTAAATGAACCAATTGTTATTTTGGTATAGGAACCTTTAATTACTACAAAATGCATTGGAAAAGCAATATAAGAGCAAGTACCTCGCAGTAATAATGAAAAGCTTGGGATTTATCACCTTCTATGTCATATAATTTCCCTAGCTTTGAAAGTACATGTGGATCAGTTGGTACTACACTGATCAGCTGCAGGAGCCATTCTACAGCCTGACTGGGATCTTCCATGATCTCATATCTGAGTTTTCTTCAGTCAAGGACTGATGCTGATGGAATTTTGATTTGCTCAGAATTCCTATTACTTTACATAATGCAATCCATATGCTGAACAGATACACCAGTCACTGTAGTGTGGAGAGTCACAGGCTTTCTTCCCTTCCCCCCCCCATCCCCCCCCCGCATTGTTTTCATGATTTCATTTCCATCAGAAAGTATTTTTGATATGCTAAAGGAAGAAAAGTATTCAGAGACTTTGGCTGCTCTTTCACCTTAAAACCAGACTGGGCTTACAGAACTTTGGGCTCGGTTCTACTCCCTCTCTCTGACACTACTTTGACATCATTTATAAGAATCAAGTGTGAGAACCAGGCCTTTACAACTTGGTTAGCTTTTCATACTAACCGTGTTTAGTGCGAAAGCAAGTGCTTAGGTAAAACTGCTGCTCCCAAGAACAGACTTTTGCCAGCACTGAGGTTTTCTGCCGTGGCACAATGGTCCAGATCTCTGCAGCAGTGCGAGATGCACAACCTGCTTTTTCCAGTTTCTGCTGCATCCTACCTGCCACTGTAAAACCTTGTGAGCATTGGTGGAAAACAGTTTTACACAGCAGTGGAGAAGAGAATGGAAATTTACTGCAGTAAATTTCTAAGTCACCCTGTCAAGACTGAAACACGTATTTCAGATTATATGAGTTTACTAAAACCACCCTCCCTTATCATAAACCAGAAAAAGATACATGCTTGCTATCTGATAAAGGACTTGGGCACTGTTCGGAAGGATTGCATGGAGTTTCAGAAACCAATCCAAAGCTTCATCTATCCTGTTTAACTTCTTGCATGCTAAACCTGAAACAATAAAGGTTACAGCATTAATACAAGGAGAAAAAAGACTACTTTGGCATATTAACTGACAGAATAACCAAGAAAACCAAAATAGGGACACAGTACTTGGAGGCAACACAACTGCCTAGTCATTAACAGACTCCAGTTGTGATATCCACGCTAAGAATCCTTACCAATCAGCATGACCTACCAAACTGATAAACACATGGAACACATGAACCCAATCAAAGACAAAGAACACAGTTAACCTCACTTTTTCAACAAGATGAATGAGGAAATGAGAAGAATCTCAGATGGTTTAATAATGCTAAAACTGGTATACTTTTAGTAGACAGTAGAAATTTCTTAGTCTTCAAAGTAGTTTATTCATCTGCAATCTCTTGTTGATATTTTTAATACTGAGATTTTTTTCTAGCAGAACAGACAGGAAGCACAACTTAATACCTTGCTATAACATATATTACTTAAAGAAGTAATAATAATTCATAAGTATTTCTACATAAAAAACCTCTGAAACCCCAGATTCTCAGAAACACCAGTGTTACCTTTAGTCAAAACCTAAATCACAAAAGCACCTGTGACTTACCAAGATTATAAAGTGCTTCAGTGCATAAGGAATCATTCCTGAGAGCTTCCCTATAAAATTCAGCTGCTTTTTCATAGTCTCCATTTGCAAAAACAGTATTTCCTTTGTTAGTTAGAGCTGCTGGATTGTATCTATCAGAATTTATAGCTAAATCTGCATAGTTAGTTGCTTGTGCCAATTCATTCCCCTACATGAACAAAACAAACATTGTATTAGTCATCTGTCAGACAATTTTCTTGCAGCTGTGGCTTCTTGCAGGCATTACAAAAGATTCAGGATTTTAAAAAAAGATTCTTCATTCCTAAAATAATTCTTATATACGTATTTGCATGAGGTAGATCACCTCTTCTAGTTTCAGACAATTTAAAACTTAAGACATGTCTTGTCACCCTGCTACATTTAGTCTGGAAGTTTTCTTTTAAAGTGGTATTTGTTTAAAAAAAAAAAATCCCCATAACCTACAAACTTCATACACAATCTGAAGTCCTGTCAGGGTCTCCAGGACTCATGTTTTAAATGCAACCACTGAATTTCTGCACAAATCCCACTGCAGGCACATTTCTGTGGCCTGAGGCTCAATCTCACGCTTCTTCCCAGCAATAGGATATGAAAAGACCTGATCCAAACCTCAACTTCAGCCAAAAACTGGTGTTCCAGAAAAACTTCTCTAATGTGCAGTTTCTTCGTGTTTATTGAGATTATTTAGCGATATGAAAATTGCTACAAAAATACGGGAATTGCTACATAAACTGCAGTTCTTAACTGGTTTTGTTGAAGAAAGCACTTACCAAATAATAAAGGAATGAAAGGTTTGTTGCAGCTGCACTCTTTACTCTACTATCCTTTTTTTCAAACATTTTCAAAGCCTCCAGTGCCTAGAAGTAATTTGAAAAACAACTTATTTCCTACTGAGGCAAACTTACTCCAAAATCCTTTAAGAAAGCATTGATAAACTTCACAGTAAGCAGCAGCTAAAATTATCAACTAATATACTCACATACATGATAATTACTAGAGCTTGTATCACACACTTGTAAGCATGTACTCACAAATGTACATTTGTATTATGCATAGCACAGAAATTTTGGTCACAAAATTTCAATAGTATTTGTTATTTATTACTTCTTGAAAATGGAGATCAGATAAGGCTACGCTGAACTACACAGATGTCCAACAATTCTATACATAAAAAATATAACGTTGCACAATTTGCTTTTAATCGAGTTGACTCAGTAAAATTTTTGGACATACTTTTCCAGTTCTTTAAGGGAACACAAAAGAATTGACACTAAAACCTTTATTAAAAAGCTAAAAAAGAATGGGCTATACAAAAAATACACACAACAGTGTGTCAATCTGCAGTTGTTTTTTGTAATAAGATGACAAAAACGGTCTAAGTTTAGGAAGTACTCAAATGTGAAGTCTGAGGCCAGAAGATTTAAAAAAAAACTTACATGAAAACTAAATTTCATAAACATCAAAATAAAGATGTTTATAGACAAAAATTAAACGCTTAAACTATGAAAGAAACCTTGAAATAGAAGGCATCTTTTTCTTTTCTTTGACTATAGGATAACATTTATAACTTCAGGCTAACCTATTAAGAAAATCTGTTTTCTTTACACTAAATATTTACATTAACCACACAAACTGTTGGACACAGTGAGCCCAGTTCCATCATCTATTACAACACAGATGTGGCAACCTCAATTTAGCCATCAACACTAGCAATTGAAGTTTCTTTCTTCCTTGAGGTGGAGCATTTCAGCTGCTATTTACACATCAAAGCGAATGCCTGACACAGCGTGTCAAATGGCAAAACAAACATAAAGGAAACAAGTTTTAATTGCCTGTCATACGTACTGGTTTTACAGTTACTCTACACAAAAAACATGAGAGTACTAATGATGTGTACAGGGACAAAGTATATACAGATAAATGTAGTTCCTGCATTTGGTAAACCACATTCCACTCAAGAACTAATGTACTAACGATCTTAATATTCTCCAGTAATAGAAATATCTCTTTATTATATTTTATTTCTATATAGTAATACACCAATTTCAATCAAGAAAAACATTTCAAAAGTTTCAAATATTTTGTTGTCTCGAAAATGTAAGAATTGTCACTACGATAATTTTAAACTTTTATATGTATTTGTGACTTTCTCCAAAAAGGGAATGGTCCCAAATATTTTCAGACAGAACACTACTGCACCTGAGACATTCCACTCTTAAGCAAAGAGCAGCTTCTTCATGGAATTTTTAGTGAATTTAGAGCTCTACAGTTCAAAGTTACTTTCTGAAAAGCCACTTCCCATTGTAGCTGATTTATTTACCTTCGCTTTTACTGCTAAATGGCATCTTTGATGATAAAGATCAGAGAGGAAGTAATGTCCTGTTCATGTATAATGAAAAGCTCACATGACTCCGAATGCAAACCATTTACTGGTAAATTGTGCTGCATTTGTCTTGAACCATTTCAGTAATTACGAGCCCTAGGATGAAAACCCATGGCAATATTCCTTTTGTCCTTGCAATGTAGCACTGTCTCATCAGCTACATTTACAGATTTTGAAAGACCATTTAACTGTTTAATCCCAACAGTAATGATTACTTAGATTCACCAATCAAACACTAACTGTCCAAACTATTCTTTGTGATATGCTTCCAATGTACCTAAATCATTTGCTTAGAGAAGTTAAACTTCAAAGCAGCTTGCCTGACCCAAGCAGGGTGTGCCAGAGATGTTAAGGAGATGCACGGTTAACCTGCAGAATTTTGTTTTTAAATTAATCTTCACAGTTTTAATTTGATATTAAAAAAAATAAAGTATCTAATACACAAAACTAGTAAAAGTAATTACCCATTTGAATTTCATTTTATTTTTTATCTGCAAGGACTGATTTAAAGTAACATTCATTACAATGAAAACAGTTAAGCCCATTATAGTAATGGGAGAAATCTATTTTAGGGTTGGGTTTTTTTAAGTGCAAAAAAACTTTCAGCCTCGAAACTGAGTACTTCAAAAAGTTTCCATTTTTGTCCTTCAGCCAAAGGTGTGTTGAGCAGGTGGTGAGTTAGCCAGCATATATATGAACAACAGACAGACTGGATGAATGTAAATGGCAGCTGCAGTTTTACTAGAACAAAACAAAACAACTTTCTGCAATCACCACTCTGCAGTCCCAATCCACTATCAGGTGATTCCAGCGCAGGTTAAAGGTCTTCTATCACATAGTCCAAGTAATAAAAGATTCTCCTTTTACTCCCAAGTTCCAACACCTTCCCCTTCATTCCACTAAAGTACTCCACAGAAACAGCACCAACAGTCGCTCTGTATCATTTTACCTCAGAGAATTGATTTTAGGGATTTTTTTTAACCTATACTGGATACCAACTGGGAATCACCAAGACTTACCATCAGAAAATTAAATTCTTGAGGTTATATGACTATTTACCTACCTGTAACACTCTCACCCTTCAAAAACTAGCATCAATAAAGCTACCAGATTTGCTCAAAATTTTCCAAACTCTCAAACTGCTTCCTGATCTTAGAAAAGCTATTAGTGTGTTGGTTTTGGCTGGGATAGCTATTTTTTTCATAGCAGCTTGTATGGGGCTGTGTTTTGGATTTGCGTTGAAAACGCTGCTGACAACACAGAGATGTTTTAGTTACTGCTGAGCAGGGCTCACACAGAGCCAAGGCCTTTTCTCTCTCTCACTGCACCAGCAAACGGGCTGGGGGTACACAGAGAGCTGGGAGGGGACACAGTGGTGACAGCTGAGCCCAAGTGACACAAGGAATATTACAGACCTTTTACTTGGAAGTACCAATACATATATTTTCTATGATACTACTCATTTGCTAATGCACACTGAGGCTTAAACTGCTGTAGTACCTTTTTGGTACTGGTGATTCACCCAGCCCTCTGCGCCCTCCAGAGGGGAAAGCATTTTTATGAGACATGCAGAACTGTCCAAGCTCCTGAGCAGATGCTTAATTTAATTCCAGTTTGTATTTCAATGGAACAATAGGAGGGCTGACTAAAGTATAAGGACAGTTTACAATATTTAGGGAATGCTGTAGTACATGGGTAACCGTTTGAAAATCAGAGCATGAACATTAATGATACATATGAAGTGCAGCTGCATATATTTTGGTACTATAGTCAACCTAAGAGAGAGAAAGATTCAGCTTATATTAATGAAAACATGTCCACATTGATTAGCAACAGGCTTTCTAAGCTCTGTTAACTGTACTGACCTCAGTTCCACCAACTGGAATGACAGCATGGACACCTAGTGAGGGTAATCAAATTTAAGTGTCTTGATTTTGAAATGAAATGCGTTCACTCCAGCTTCTGTGGCAGAAATCTTGTTTAGACAAAACTCATCTCTTCCCAGTGCTTTTATACAGTTATTTTACTGATCAGCATCAAAATAATTATTATGTTTGTATAATTCATTCTTTCTCTTGCCAAAAAATATGTTGTAGCTAAGAAAGGCACCTTTGCAAATATAGTAGGAAAAAGTAGTACTGTGAAAGGTTACTATACCTGGTTAAAATTCTGCTGCCTCAAGTAAGTAGTGGCTTTATTTATTTCCAGGTCATTGGCTAACTCTACGTAGTGGGAGGCTTTTACTGCATCAACACACCTGCAACAGAAAACAAGCCATGAATATCAACAAAATGCATCTGTGCAAATCCCTTTAAGCTACACCCTTTTGCACCTAATTTGCTTTTCATACTCAGATATTCTTAGCTAATCTTTCTTCACAGAGGCCTTTGCCTCTGATTAAAAATATTTGAGAAAATACTTATATCCATAACCATAACGCAGCAGACAATTCAGGTCTGTTCTCTTATACATTTGGCAATTAAGCACAGTAAATTAACAACTTGCAGGATGTCGCGTGAATTCCTTCCACTATCTTTTTAACCGGGGGAGAACTGCCTTCTTTCCTTTTAACAGTTGGCTACACTGCCAACAGTAATCAACTGCATAATGCTGTAATTGGGTTGGCACATGGACAGGCTCTATACAAATGCCTTCTATGTTAGAGGGAAAGTTACATTAAAAAATAGTGATTTCTTCTTTTATTACAGATGTCTTTGCAAAGTCAAAAAACTTTTCAACTGCTACTGTTAACATCTAACCATAAAATGCAATGATATCCAACTACCCAACTGTTCTTTATGGAACACGACAGAATAATCCCTAGATTATGCCACATTTAAGTAAGAAGTTATGAAATCGGAAGACTACTTGCCTTCACTTTCTCTAAAGAAAATTATTCTAATTAAAAGCACATTTAATACTCAGAGGACTCCTTAAAAAAGTTTATAATTTGAAAAACTGAGCTCAAACTGCTGATTAAATTTCTTCACTGGGCTTCAATACCTCAGCCTAAGAGAGAGTAAATCTGTCCTCATACACACAAAACAATCCCACGTATCTCACCAGAAGTTGTTTGATTAGCCAGAATAGATATGAAAGTGTTACTTTATGCCACGTATTCTATAGATAGCACTAAGGATGCAGTATCTGATAACTTTCCAGTTTTCCTGAACAAAAACCAAGATACAAGGCAAACAAATATGACTCACTCATGCTAACAAACTGTAAAGCAGCAAGCTAATTTTCACAAGACATACTTTTAGAATTGAGATACAGTCGGCCCTCTTGCACTTCGCGCCCCACATATTGTGGCTTCAGATCTTAGCGGCATGATTTTGTAGCGATGTAGGAGGCCTGTTTCCGCCACTCAACGCAGAAGTCAGGCTACGCGGATGCCAATTAACACCACGGGTCTGTGTTATAGGAGACCCGACTGTAATTCAGCAGTAGTGAAAGAAGTTGTGAAATTCTAAGATTATAATGATTATTAAACCATCAAACACCACCTTGTGGACGCTAGCAGACAAAACACAACCCCCTGAGAGATTATTTCATGTTAAGATCAACAGTTTAGTAAATTATAATTGTAGGACCTGTCAGACTTGAAAATAATCCTAATAGGGAAAAAAATCCATGTACAGGACCAGGACAGTCCGCTTCGCCAAGCAAATGTCCTTCACTATCCAAACACTGAACACATGTTAGTAATGTTGTGCCTGCAGATACACAACATTCATTTGTGTACATATTATTTTCCAGTGTTACTAAAAATAGAAAAACCAGCAAAGTAAGTCCTTATAACAAAAAACTAAAAACAAGTTTAAAATACATCTTGAAGAAGTTTCGGAAATCATTTTTATATTCTCCTTATAGGAAGCGTGTCTACTTGATTTTGTTGTAACAAGAAGAGTATTCTGCTGTGGAAAATACCGCAGAAAGCAAAAATAGAAAAATAATGTCCAAATGACGAACTGTATCAGCAGTGTATCACTGTTTATACTTGTATAAATGTTTTAGTAAATGGTAGATTAAGTTTACATTTATAAACATTGAGTCTTCCAATGAAATGCAAATGAACATTTACAATAAAAATTTGGATTCCAGTGATTTATATAATGAGTCGATGTGGTAATGCAAACTTCTTACGCACCCCACTTTTACATTATGCTCTCTTCAAACTTACAGTAAAGAGTAGTGATCATTGCCTTCCATATAGTATTTTCTTCCTGAGACTTTTACAAGTTTTTCAGTTTTTCAGGTTGAATTTTCAAATTCAATTGGGATTTTAGAAGCTCTTTTTGTGTGAATGCAGAACTGTGCAAAATACATATTTAACAGCTAAGTTTCAATGATAAATTAAAGTACATTTTTATCACAGAATAGACTGCAATGTTTTGTTTTGTTCTTCTCCATAGCATTATGGAGGCAAACTACAAATAGCCTAGATGCCATGTTTGAGATGCAGAGCAGACTGTTTCCCAGGCTGTTTACATTGGTGAACCTGGTTTCATAAGCAGCACAAGAGACTGTCCTATAGTTTAGACAAAACGAAGCCCCACTTGACTCTTACCAGTCATAGCCCACTGCAAAAGATGTCTCAATTACGGGTGCAATGAGCTTAGCAGCTGTCATGATGCATTCCTCTGCCATAGATTTCCTAAGGAAAAAGAAAACCAAACAAAAACGTAACACAAAAATCTGAAAGAAATTCTTCACTGCGAGGGTGGTGAGGCCCTGGAAGAGGTTGCCCAGAGAATCTGTGGATGACCCATCCTTGGCAGCGTTCAAGGCCAGGTGGCAGGGGGCTTGAAGCAACCTGGTGTAGTGGAAGGTGTCTCTGCCCAGGGCAGAGGGGTTGGAACTGGATGATCCTTAAGGTCCCCTTCAACCCAAACCACTCTGTGTCAGTACTTCCAAAACATGTATAGAAAAAAATTAACCGAATCTTGTTCTTGCTTCTTCCTGCACTCATATAATCTTAGAAGTCAATCNCTCGGGCCCGGCCCCACCACGGCTCGCCACTCGCCCCCCGCTCCAGCGCTTGCCTGCATTGGCAGAGCACAGCCAGACAACTGAGACAAGCCCCGCTCTCCGGACCATCCTCCAGACCTTATTAGGGGAGGGGGCGTGGCTACGGGTGTGGCGTACTCGACTACGTAGTGGGTTCGCTATCTTAGTGGATTTCACTACTCGCGTGAGGTGGACTAGACCCAACAGCCCGCGAGTAACAGGGGATCACTGTACATTAAACCGAGTGATACAACTGGTTCTTCTGGGTGTGTTCTTTCCTAAGAATTCTGAGGACACATGTAACAAAAGCTGCAGACAGATGAGGTAATCCTTACAGCAGCAAAAATCCCAGGCACCACAGTCAAGCAAGTATAGACTCCACCATTACCTATCACGTTCCATTTGACTTAAACTGTCATTTTTAATGGCTTCAATCAGTAGATTCGTATGTAGATCATCCTGAAGAGGGACAAAACAACTGCAAATTATGCCAGTACACAAGCATTTTAATTATTTTATAGACAATATGACTGCAAACATAAATTGATGCAAAATACAACGTCTTTAATGTTACTTATTTACCTTACACGTGAAAAGGCTAACTTCAGTTTAAAGTAGTTTTCTAACTGTAAAATCAAAAAAATTGGCGTTACAACTACTTCAGTCCGATTTTTCTGCTCATGTATGTTGTCACAGCACACATNGTCAGTACTTCCAAAACATGTATAGAAAAAAATTAACCGAATCTTGTTCTTGCTTCTTCCTGCACTCATATAATCTTAGAAGTCAATCTAATCAGTTCCCTACCACCTGTATCTTGATACTACCCCCCGTATCTTGATGAAGCTTTCAGGTTTTTCTGTTCTCCTTCACTACACACTGTAGTCATATTTTGAAAAGAACTCCATGCTGCAAGTTTTAACTAGTGTAACCTAGGGTGTCTGAGGTAGATATTCTACTTTAGTGCAGTACAGTGATCCTCTGCATAGTCGCGGTCCGTAATTTGCAGGATCCCATACTCGCTGTTGATTTTCCAGCAAGTTGTGGGACCTGGCGCGTGCACAGAACCTACTGCGACCCCCCCCCCCAGNTAGATTCGTATGTAGATCATCCTGAAGAGGGACAAAACAACTGCAAATTATGCCAGTACACAAGCATTTTAATTATTTTATAGACAATATGACTGCAAACATAAATTGATGCAAAATACAACGTCTTTAATGTTACTTATTTACCTTACACGTGAAAAGGCTAACTTCAGTTTAAAGTAGTTTTCTAACTGTAAAATCAAAAAAATTGGCGTTACAACTACTTCAGTCCTATTTTTCTGCTCATGTATGTTGTCACAGCACACAGAATCACAGAATACTATGAGTTGGAAGGGACCCACAAGGATCATCTAGCCCAACTCACCAGCTAATGTCCGTACAGAGATCGAACGCACACCCCAGAGTGGTGAACATAAACCTAGTTCCCTCACAGGTTCACAGGCCACTCCAGCCAGGAGGGACCTACAGGACCATCCAGCCCAACATCCCCAGCTAGACCATGTCACACATTAAGGTTTTTAACAGATGTAGTTCATGTCATGTATAGCAGACTGGGAAGGCTGCAGATGACAGTGAGAATACTCTCACCATTAAAAATAAGGATTTGCTGAACTGTATTCAGCAGTCACGGACTTGTGCTACCTCCTCATTACATTAACTCACATGATCATCTTACGATTTCTATCACATATCTCTAGCTAGCTCTGAAAGAAGTAAAGCAGGTATGCTAGGTAGCCACCCCTACCTCATTCATTTGGGATAGCTCATACTTATACAAAATAAAGACCAGAAAGAAACTGTGAGAATTTGGAATGTCTATTAAAACTATAGTTTGTCTATGCTTAGAAATAACATCTACAGTCTAAAGGTTTTCCTCCAAAGAATGAACTTATACAGTCTTCAATTAATTATTTAATGATCCTACTATGTACTTTCTAATATAAGAAATTATATAAAGTATATTAAAATATATATTTATAAATAAATATAAATCTATATGCTTCATATATTAAATGCTATGCTACTCATGTAGCATAGAAATTCTATGCTACTATGTTACTTACACTATGACATTAGGAAGTAATAGCTGCAAAAAGTTTGAAGATCAATAATATATGTGATCTTTAAGACCAAAAATGAAAGCTCTGCATCACTGAAAAAAAACATTGCTAGGAGAATATGAAGGGTTAGCCTTAATCTTTCTATAGAGGATCCTTCTAACAGGGATCCTAAAACAATTAATTACTTTTTCCTGTCTTTAACATCATTAGCTCCTGGTTTCACAGTACAGAGGAAGCCCAGTTTCCAAAAAAATCTAATCAACTAAGTATCTGTAAATGTCACTTAAATTTTCTCCTGTAAAATAACACTACAATATTATAAGTTTTATTAGCACTCATTTGAAAAAAACCTCATTAACTCACTCATTGCTTTGCTTCCTTTACTTTAGATTCTAAATATTCAATTTAAATGTTATATAAAAGAACATGGTAAAGCAGTAAGTAAGGATTGTAGCATTCTACTTCTAAGTAGTCCTACCACACTAAATTCATGCTAGTAAAAATATTAGTTAGATACCTTTACGTGGATTTCCATATTCAGCATAGTCCAAACATTCAATATCTCTCCCTTTTTCTCCCCATTTACGATATAAAGAGTTTATTTTTTTCAAACTTACATTTAGTGAAATGTATTTGTCATCATAATCCACTTCCACAGGAACTTCAATCAGTTTTTTGAAGGCCTTTTTCATTTGCTCACCATTTCCAACAGCAAAATAACATAGGATCAAGTTGTATCCTGCCTTCAGGTTTGGCGATACGCTCATTACGTCTTCAAATGAAGAAATAGCATCAATGTATTGGCCAGTTTTAATAAATGCAACTCCAATATTTTCCATTATTTTCACCCTAAGTAAAGAAACCAGGATTAGGTTATATTTTTAACTCTCAAATCACATGTACCCAAAACCTGCATTTCATAACCATGCCTCCCAGAAAAAACTCACCTCATCTCTTTGTGAGCACTAGTAATCTGGTCTAGAGCCATACGGTAGAGTTTGATAGCTTTGGAATAGTTCCGTTGTTTTAAATATATATTTCCCATATTTACCTTCAGTATACCTATCAAAAGAAGGCAATGAGTTACAACACTTTTAAAAAGTTGTTAAAATCTAAAAAGTTGTTTCAAAGTGACAGAGTAGAAAAACTTCTCAATAGATTTGTCTTATTAGAGAATATCAGTGCCCCTTAAAGCAGCACTGCACAGAACTGCCTTTTGTGAATTTCACCTGCGAGAAGATTTAGTGATGAAACCTAGAAAAGAACTATCACGTAAGATGAATTCTGATTTTGATTGTAAATTTAGGGATGAGGTAGAGATTATTCAGAGTGCTCTTCAGGAAGACTGCTGAGAAAAGTGCACTGTGGGAGCCTCAAAAATGTGCAAAATACTAAAACAAGCTTTCAGGAGGGAAAAGTCAAGACAAAAGAGAAGAAATTAGTATTAGAGCAGATAACATAGTGTGTGCAGCATGAGAAAATTACATATTTGGCTTTATGTTTAGCTTAGCGTAAGGTAAGAAATGACTTCATGAGTTGGTTTGGCTCTCCAAGCCAGAGGCTGTGAGTAGCTGTTGTCCACTCTGATTGGCCGACACGAGGGCTGAGATCACTGTGAGTCAGCACCACGCAGATGCAGTCCATTTTTAATGCCTATCGATTTTAATCCACCTTGGAACGTAACTTACCTCCATTGATGAACATCTTATTCCTCACTATAACTTGGTAAGTAGTCAGTGCTTCAGCATACATTTCATTAGCAGCATACTGACTGGCCAGGTTGAGAAGAACCTATAGAAAATTGGAATTACAGGTACAAGAGAAAACACATTGTCCTCTCAGCATAAGAAACTTGAATTCATAATAGATAATTTCGAATTATTTAACCTTGGAAGTATTGTTTTTACTGTTTTAAGATTCCATATTTAACAGTCCTTTGTTTTTACACGTTGACATAGAGGAAACAAGTTTAAAAGCTACTTATTCTAGGCACAATCAACCCTCTCTACTTCGCGATCCCCCAGTTGGAGGTTCACCTCTTCACAGTATGATTTTTCCATGACCGGGGAGGTCCATTTCACAGAGCAACTGACAGTCATGGATATTCAAAGTCTGCAGTCATGAATATGCAAATTAATCGTGCACACCATGCCACACGGACCTCTCGCACACTTCTCTGCCCATGCCACACTCGCTCCACCCCACTCTGCTTGGAGCGAGGCAGCTGCGGCAGTTCCGCCTGCACCGCACCCGCGCCGCACCGCATTTGCCCTGTTCCACTCTGCTCCACTCAAAGCGGAATGGGGCGGCTGCGGCAGGTCCCCTAGCGCCATGCTGCACCCACCCCATTCCACTCCACTCGGAGCAAGGCGGCCACAGCAGGTCCCCTGGTGCTGCACCCACACGCGCGGTGGCACCAGCCAGATGGCGGCCGCAGAAGCAGCTGGGACAGTGCCGACCCTGCAGCCGCACCGTGCTGGCAGCCCTGGCAGGCCGGCATCGCGTGCGGGGACAGCANTTTCCAAAAAAATCTAATCAACTAAGTATCTGTAAATGTCACTTAAATTTTCTCCTGTAAAATAACACTACAATATTATAAGTTTTATTAGCACTCATTTGAAAAAAACCTCATTAACTCACTCATTGCTTTGCTTCCTTTACTTTAGATTCTAAATATTCAATTTAAATGTTATATAAAAGAACATGGTAAAGCAGTAAGTAAGGATTGTAGCATTCTACTTCTAAGTAGTCCTACCACACTAAATTCATGCTAGTAAAAATATTAGTTAGATACCTTTACGTGGATTTCCATATTCAGCATAGTCCAAACATTCAATATCTCTCCCT
Source organism: Pitta sordida (assembly GCA_013390025.1). Taxonomy (NCBI): domain Eukaryota; kingdom Metazoa; phylum Chordata; class Aves; order Passeriformes; family Pittidae; genus Pitta; species Pitta sordida. The sequence goes on from WEKX01003236.1 coordinate 302,649, forward strand.
TTTTCTCCCCATTTACGATATAAAGACAGTTTATTTTTTTCAAACTTACATTTAGTGAAATGTATTTGTCATCATAATCCACTTCCACAGGAACTTCAATCAGTTTTTTGAAGGCCTTTTTCATTTGCTCACCATTTCCAACAGCAAAATAACATAGGATCAAGTTGTATCCTGCCTTCAGGTTTGGCGATACGCTCATTACGTCTTCAAATGAAGAAATAGCATCAATGTATTGGCCAGTTTTAATAAATGCAACTCCAATATTTTCCATTATTTTCACCCTAAGTAAGGAAATCAGGATTAGGTTATATTTTTAACTCTCAAATCACATGTACCCAAAACCTGCATTTCATAACCATGCCTCCCAGAAAAAACTCACCTCATCTCTTTGTGAGCACTAGTAATCTGGTCTAGAGCCATACGGTAGAGTTTGATAGCTTTGGAATAGTTCCGTTGTTTTAAATATATATTTCCCATATTTACCTTCAGTATACCTATCAAAAGAAGGCAATGAGTTACAACACTTTTAAAAAGTTGTTAAAATCTAAAAAGTTGTTTCAAAGTGACAGAGTAGAAAAACTTCTCAATAGATTTGTCTTCATTAGAGAATGTCAGTGCCCCTTAAAGCAGCACTGCACAGAACTGCCTTTTGTGAATTTCACCTGCGAGAAGATTTAGTGATGAAACCTAGAAAAGAACTATCACGTAAGATGAATTCTGATTTTGATTGTAAATTTAGGGATGAGGTAGAGATTATTCAGAGTGCTCTTCAGGAAGACTGCTGAGAAAAGTGCACTGTAGGAGCCTCAAAAATGTGCAAAATACTAAAACAAGCTTTCAGGAGGGAAAAGTCAAGTCAAAAGAGAAGAAATTAGTATTAGAACAGATAACATAGTGTGTGTAGCATGAGAAAATTACATATTTGGCTTTATGTTTAGCTTAGCGTAAGGTAAGAAACGACTTCATGAGTTGGTTTGGCTCTCCAAGCCAGAGGCTGTGAGTAGCTGTTGTCCACTCTGATTGGCCGACACGAGGGCTGAGATCACTGTGAGTCAGCACCACGCAGATGCAGTCCATTTTTAATGCCTATCGATTTTAATCCACCTTGGAACGTAACTTACCTCCATTGATGAACATCTTATTCCTCACTATAACTTGGTAAGTAGTCAGTGCTTCAGCATACATTTCATTAGCAGCATACTGACTGGCCAGGTTGAGAAGAACCTATAGAAAATTGGAATTACAGGTACAAGAGAAAACACATTGTCCTCTCAGCATAAGAAACTTGAATTCATAATAGATAATTTCGAATTATTTAACCTTGGAAGTATTGTTTTTACTGTTTTAAGATTCCATATTTAACAGTCCTTTGTTTTTACACGTTGACATAGAGGAAACAAGTTTAAAAGCTACTTATTCTAGGCACAATCAACCCTCTCTACTTCGCGATCCCCCAGTTGGAGGTTCACCTCTTCACAGTACGATTTTTCCATGACCGGGGAGGTCCATTTCACAGAGCAACTGACAGTCATGAATATTCAAAGTCTGCAGTCATGAATATGCAAATTAATCGTGCACACCATGCCACACGGACCTCTCGCACACTTCTCTGCCCATGCCACACTCGCTCCACCCCACTCTGCTTGGAGCGAGGCAGCTGCGGCAGTTCCGCCTGCACCGCACCCGCGCCGCACCGCATTTGCCCTGTTCCACTCTGCTCCACTCAAAGCGGAATGGGGCGGCTGCGGCAGGTCCCCTAGCGCCATGCTGCACCCACCCCATTCCACTCCACTCGGAGCAAGGCGGCCACAGCAGGTCCCCTGGTGCTGCACCCACACGCGCGGTGGCACCAGCCAGATGGCGGCCGCAGAAGCAGCTGGGACAGTGCCGACCCTGCAGCCGCACCGTGCTGGCAGCCCTGGCAGGCCGGCATCGCGTGCGGGGACAGCACTGGGACGCCATGCCAAGATGCCGCAGGCACGAGCACTGGGGCCGGAGGGGGACCAGCGGCATGGAGTTTGGGCTGCGAGCACACGTGGTTGCAGCAGCCCAGAGAAGCCTAGGGATTCAAGGGGGGGTCTTCCGAGTCAGAGGGGGCCCAGAAATGGTTCCATTTACTCTCCTGTGTTGAGAGAGCCTGTGGGGAGGAGCGGAAAATTGTCCGCAGTGCTCTGAAGTGGCAGGGGGTGGCCCGCATGCATATTAATGACCTGCATGTGTTTGCAAATTTGACATTCTATGAGAGCCCTGGCATGAACCATTCCTTGCAAATGAGGGGGTATAACTGTAGCTACCCTTCAAAGACAAGCTAAGTGGGCCGTAGACCTCAGTAAACACAATGCTAGAATGCAAAGTTATTAAAAAATACTTATACAAGATCATTCTCAGAAATCACGTGTAATTTATGACTCTCAACATGTAGAAAATGGTCCTACCACCTGTGTCACTCAGCTCAGAATGAGAATTTTTCCAAACTGCTGTTTGGAAACACCCATTCTGTTGCTGTCAGGCAAAATATCTCTGCATTTTTCCCTAGCTTTACTCTGACCTTCACGGTAAAACAAATTACTAGGCCTGCCTTATTCAATGTATTAATCATTATTAGTTGTCTCTATAGCACTACTGGGGGTACAATCTTAAATACCCCTCAACTTTGCATTTTTCATCTCTCTTTTTCTCAAAAAAAGTCTACTATTAATTTGAAAAACAGAAGATAAATCTACATACCTGCTTTAAAATTCAGGAATACGTGTTACTACATATATCCTATTTCATGTAATACATTCTCTGTTGCTTTACGGTATGATTTAAAGGCATCATCTGATCTTTCCTGTTCTCTTCTCTTGGCACATTACATTTTCTAGACTCTTTATTTCTGTTATGTTCTGATATGCAAGTTCTGCATGTGAGTAGATAGCTGGAGTAGATACTCATGAGCATCCTTCTCCACTTAACACTGCCTGTGTGGCTTCTCAAGTACTTGATGACGCATGTATGGACTCAACGACGTAAATGGATCTCCTCTGGTACACTCCTTTACAACATGCACACACACACACTTCAGAAAATACTGAAATATCTCTTCAAGGAGAGGTTTTAGCCACATTTCGCTCACTGAAGATTTCTATGCACTTACTGCGTAAGTGAGGTCTAAGTTTATATTTTCTGGAGGAGCAACTTGTTCACGTTGTCTCAACAATTCTCTTTCCTGTCTTCCAGCCTCTTTCGCTTTTTCCAGAGCCTTAGACAAAAGACTAAAATTTAACAGTGCCTTGAATCATACTGACTCAAGATGACAACAATATATTCAAAACAAGTATGACGAGAATACACTCACAACTGTATTCTTTAGATGCACAGAGAGTACCAAATGCCTGAAAAGTAGACTGTAACACACAAATAGGTGTTAATTAGCAAGACATAGACATCTGTACAAAGACAATACTTAGACATACAGCTGTCTAAGTCTGCTTAGCTGTACAATTTTAGAGAATTACAGTCACGCATATACACATATGCCATAATCACTAGATCATGGTGATCCTAGAATATTACTCTATGTGTATTAACCACAGAAAATGCATATAAATGTTGAATAAAAAGGAGAGAGGAAAAAAGGAGAGGGTGAAAAAATAGGGGGAAAGGGAGAAGGAAAGGAATGGAAAATAAGAGAGTAAAAAAAAAAGAAAGAAATTCTAATGATAGAAGGAAAATCCAAATTGACACATAGATAATGACTAGGCAACTTTGCTGACTTTTTCAGGAAAATGGATATTCTGTTGCATTTGTCAGAAACTAACACAAACATCCTAGAAAACTCTTGGAACAGTCTGGTATAACCTACATAAGAAACAACTTTTTGACATCAAGAAACAAAGAACACTCTTAATGATACATGCAAGAGGCTCACAAAAAAAAGTAAAATAACAAGCTGGCTCATCTCCTAGTGAAGGTGCCATTCAGATATTTTAAATCAAATAAATAAATTAGGATAAGTCTGTAAGGATACTTGTCCTAAATGAACATAAAAAATGAACAGACTTCTTTCATACTCTCTTAGCAGAAACTATCAGCAGCAGAAAAAAAAATGCTTTATTACAAAAGGGAAATATAAGAGCATCTCTGTGGGCAAGGGATTGTTACACTAGAAGAGTCATAATGAAGTTAGAATTAAGATGATTTTAATAATTCTAAACATTCTAACACAAGTCAGTTTGAAATATCTGTTTATACAAACTGTTCTTCACATAACAGCACAAGTGAAATTCAGAAAAATTACCAGTTTCAAGTCTCCACAGCTGTTGGCAACGCAGCTTTCTTCAACCAGTTCATTCACTTTTTTTTCCAACTGTCTCAATTTCTCTTCTGAACTAAAACAAAAATAACAATAAAAGGATTAACACTAGTAAAGTAGCTGCAAACACTAACTTTTACACATTATATTCTGAATAAAACAGCACAGTGACATATCATGTCAGAACTAACTGGTTTTCCCATCAAAGAAAATATCATGTGAAACTAAGATCCTCTAAGGATATCATACTTACACTTCCAATTTGAGAACAGAGGCCTAATAAAACATAAATCCTCTTAAAAGAATGATACAGGCAGGCAAAGTTCATTAATTCAATTTGTTCAGAAGAAGTAATGACAAAACAACAGATCAGCTTTCAAAACAAACAACTAATGAAATGAAATAGCATATTAAAAGCAGTTAGTTGAAACTTTTTTTGCATAGATAACTCCAAAGTATTGCTTGCAAATGCACATTTTAACAAAAAGTTATTATTCATCTAGATTTTCCCCTCTGCTAAATAACTGAACGTGTCAGCAGAATTCCCTATTCCTATGTAGCTACATTTGGGAAATGCAGCTTTTGTATTGGAAAGCTCAGTGACATTTTTTGAATGAACTCTACAACATCTACACCAGCCTGCAAGTTTTACCTCAAGTGCTAAGAGGGAACAGGGAGAAACGGCAGCCAAATTCCCCCCGGTACTTCCCAGAGCTGTAAGAATCATGGTGTTCCTCATGTTTCAGACATGCTTCCATGACCCTCCACAATTCTTTACACCAGCCTGCAAGTTTTACCTCAAGTGCTAAGAGGGAACAGGGAGAAACGGCAGCCAAATTCCCCCCGGTACTTCCCAGAGCTGTAAGAATCATGGTGTTCCTCATGTTTCAGACATGCTTCCATGACCCTCCACAATTCTTTACAACAGCATTTCTGTGGAAACAACTACCTGCAGGCTTCAGAACCAGATGTTCCTGAAAGTCAGTGCAACAGCTCCAGCAAGTCAGCTAATCACATGCATATTTGTTTGTGGCACTACTCCACAAAGTTCAGAATTTGGCCCCTCAAGGTACGGTAACTGCCTGGATTTTTTTAAACTCTCTGGATGCTTGGCTTTCTCTTGCTGATAATGCTTTGAAATACGTAATTCAATGCAAAACTGAACAAACCTGTCTGAATTTTTCTTTTCCAGAGGTGAAGCAGGACCTCTTGCTTGGCCAAGAGAATCAAATGAAGAACCTGCAAAATTAACAGTGTACTGAAAATTGGAAACTAACATCTCCCTGGGGCAGTTGGTGATTTCCAAAACCCATACCTCTCACAGATGCCTTAGTGTAACCTGCAGCTTGCACTGCTGTCATTGGTCGAGAAACACCATCCTGAAACAAGAAAGAAGTTATAGTACTAAAATAATCTTACTAAAATCATATTGTGCATGATACATACATTACATACATTTAAATTTTTATAAATATTATATATATATAATGATATACTGTAACAATTTAAAATACAAAAACTTATTACCATCTCAGTAAACTGAGTATTTTTTAAAATGTTTTTATTGCTTAGATATTACAATCTTTTAAATACAGTCAGCCCTCTTCCACTTTGCGCCCCCAGATAGCGGCTTCACATCTTCGCTGCGTGATTTTTCAGCAATTAAGGATGCCCGTCTCGGGACTGCGCATGTGTGACCTGACACACATGAATATTCAAAGCAGGCACTCATGAATGTGCAAATTCCATCCCCCACTGTCCGTGCTGCGGCAGCCACCCATGTTGCGGTAGCGTCTGTGCCCCACAGTGCCTCCTCCTCCCGCTGCAGCTGCCCCACGGGGCAGAGGAGCTATGTATGTCAGCCTCAGCTGGCATATGCCAGGCATATCCTCAGGAGGGAACACGTTGGGCAGAAGTCCATACAGCCCCGTGGTGCCCCTTCACCCACTGCAGCAGCCCCATGGGGCAGAGGAGACCGGCTTCACTCCCCCAACTGCACGAGGAACTTCTGGGAACACCCCACAGATGCTCTGGAGCTGGGGGGGTGGAGCAACCAGGGCCAAGTTTACATACTAATGAGCTGCCACTCAACACCGACAGAGGGCTGTGCAGGGAGAGGTCAAGACCCGTGGTACCATGGTATAGGAGGCCTGACTGTACTGTATCAAACACTTGTCAGAAAACTTTTTTGTTCCAAATGAATGTAAAATGTATATACAGTGATCCTCCGCATAGTCGCGGTCGGTAATTTGTGGCACCTGCATACTCGCTGTTGATTTTCCAGCAAGTTGTGGGACATGACGCGTGTGCAGAACACACAGAACCTACCGCAAACCCAATCTGCTCATGAACATGTAAATTGGTCACAGCCAGGAGCCAGCGTGGCACGGCCAGGACACATTTAGTGTAAATGTGTG
>WEKX01003238.1:9665-22676 GCA_013390025.1 Pitta sordida
GTCCCAATCTGTCTTTCTCTGCCATGTATGTCCAAGGAAGTGTCCAAGGCAAGGTCAGTCTAGAGTGGCCTTTTGCCAGGAAGTGTGCTTTCGTGTTGCAATGAGAGGGCTGTATGATTCACAGCATATCTCATTCTGTCCCTCGATGCCGGGGAGAAGGTTACAGCACATCTTGTTCCATTCCCCAGATAATGCAGGAAAGTGGGCCACATTGTCACTGCTCTGGGGTATCAGCACCCTGGTTCCCATAGGAACCACAGTCCAGTCTCAGCCCAGGGAGCATCACTGGCAGGCCAAAAAAGTCTCAGTCCAGGGAGCATCACTCACAGGCCAAACTCTTGTCAAGACTTCAGCCTCAGTTTTTGGGGGTATCTATATTGTCCAAGTCTGATGACAACTTTGAGACAATATTCCTCTTCTGACCGACTCTTACAAACCCATGTCTTCGAAGAGTGGAATACTCAACAGGGTAAATTTTCATGTAAATAATGTGTTATATTCATTATATCTATTCTTTCAGAGAGCCAGAGGGAATTTCCTACTTAGAATCACAATTAAGACCTGCACTATGCTCGCATTTCTGTTTGGAAGATGCTATTTTCCAAGGCCCTGCAATGTGAGCTGGTGGGGATTCTGCATGAATTATTACAAATTAGTCTTCAGCTGCAAAAATAAACCCTTGTGTTCCAGCACTTGTCCTGGATCTTGTTATATTAGCTAATTTTGAAGGCAAATTGTAGTACAAAATCACACACCAAGGAGACAAAATATTGTGTGTATATGACTCACAGAACGGAAAAACCCCCAAATCATTGTAACACGCATGTATATACAGTGAATCCCCGCTGCATCGCGACTTCTCCATTATGACCCCGCCCATTTGCGAAGCAAATTTTTCGCAATTACGATTCACGCATTTGCAAGTCTAGCTGACCCAGTCATGTGCAGTCAATCTGCTCTGCTGAGGGGTGGTGCTGTGGTGCCTGTGGGGTGGGATTCACCCTGCCCTGCGGGGAGGGGGCTTTCAATGGCCACTGTGACCCATCCCTGACCCAAGAAACTGCCCCACGAAAGTGAGGCAAGCTGTGTGCTGGGAGGGCGCAGCTGTCGCTGCTCCAGGAGGAGGCTTCTGTCTGGGACTGTACACGCAGCGCTGCCCCTCTCTCACGGGACCAGTGGATGNACAAGGGGGTATAACTGTATATTTTAATTTATAAGATATTTTAAATTATAAGATACTTAAAAAGAGTTTTGATTTGGTACTTTTTAACAAAGGAATCCACATACCTTTCTTAAATCTATTTATAAAATCTCTTTTCAAATGTTATTTCTGTGCACAGCATCCCCTTGTTTTCACTGTGGTCTTTACTTTTCACAAGAGTGGGAATAATATAGTACCTGCTTCTTAATTACTACTTCCACAGCCTCCTGATGGTAAGGTCTAGTCGTCTACTTGGGCTCCTCTGTGCTTCTGCCATACTAGTAATTTCCAATGTAATTCAAAAGCAGCAATTGTAGGAATTTTGTAGATCTCCACAGTTTCTTCAAATCCACTGACTTCAGTTTTGCATCCTTTCCAATTCGTGAAGTTCTGCATTCTTGCCAAGAATTGTTGCAGCTGTATTTCCATGATCGGGCAAGGATAACAGGATACTTGCAACAGCATTCTACATGTCTGATACACAAAAATACTCTTCAAAATATATCTCTCACCTGGAAGTTGACTATCTGACACTCTTCTAAGAACAAAAATTGCCCACAGACCTGGAATTCCTGGTCAAAAACCTGTCTTCTGTCTGAATCCATGTACAGGGTAAATAACTCCATAAAGTGCTCTTGAATTGGGTTTGTGCAGAACTTCCATGAATAGTGTTTTGTTCAGAGCAGTGTTCAAGTATCAAAATATTCATGATTATGGAATATATATTCCTCCAAATAAAACAAATTTTGGGTAAGTGATGTGAACTATCCCCATAGCAGAAACACCAGGGACATTCTCTCTAAGTAAAAATTAATCTTTCCTTTGTAAATAGTACTATGTTGCTAAATTTTGCTTTAGTCTGTGTAGCATAGTTTCTGAACTACATTTTCTACCCTAGTAATTTACCCATACCCAGTCAGTTGCATTGGGAGTTAGAGTGAACTGCAAGGCTTTTGAAAGTAATAACCTGCTTTTCAGTGGAGTCGCCATCCTTGGAGGTGTTTAAGAGAAGACTCGATGAGGTGCTCAGTGACATGGTCTACACGGTGGGAGGCTTGGATGGATGGAGCGTGGTGCCCATGGTTCGACGCCTGTGGGCCTGACCTCTGGGTGGATGTTCGCTTGGGAGTTGGACTAGATGATCCCTTCCAACTCAGAACAACCTGTGAACCTGTGAAAGACTGTCAGATGGAGAAGGAACTGCAGCACAGAGGCACGAGGTGAAAAAAGGAGTTTAAACATATGTGTAACTGGAACAGTAAGAACTGTAATCCTGAAACAAGTTGTGTGGGCAGGATTTAGTACATTTTCTACCAAATTTGTCTCCTCTGGTATTAATATCATGGTCGGTCTGCAATAAGAACTAGAGATGACTAAGAGATTGCAAGATTGATAAGTGACTGCATGGTGAATACCTTTCATTGTGTTTACTGTATAAAGTGTGGTGACAGACTTGAAAATACTACAATCCCCGGAGAGTCCATATTATCTGGAAATAGAGTATATGGTAGTACTGCTACATCAGAAGAACCCTTACGAAGGACTAAAGACCAAACAACTTGACTTAGACTTTTGTAACTAAACCCAAAGAGGCATACTGGGAGAAGTTGAATTTCAGAAAGTAAAGGAGGAAGGCTGGGTTTTCATATCTACATTGGGTAAAAGACCTTCATATTTGTAAGACAGAAGGGCCATGGACTGAGGAGCAAGTTGCTGCGTCCCAATTTTAGAATTGAAAGTGATGAAAAGTCTTTGGAACTCAATTTCCCACTGAGCTGGAAACCGTTTGAGGGCTGATACTGTCAAGTGCTAGGAAAATTAATTCAATTGGTGCCTAGCTGTCAAGTGCTGAGCAGTGCAGGGCCAGTTTGTGAATTTTGGAAGCCCTGTTTTGTCCCAAGAACGTAAAACTTGCTGCTTAATAATGCTATATAGAATTGTGTTGTCTTCAGCAAAGGCATGAATGGGCATAAAATTGCACAACAGTTTAAGGGAACTATAAACATGATGTTTGTAATCTAGCAAGTCAGAGATGTAGTATTTAACTGGTACAGATCCACACAAGATCAGGACAGTTGCATATTGCTTCTGTGACCGTATTACATCACAGACATAACTAAGCTTTAAATTAATGAGTTTGGGAAGTGCTAACAATATTGCTAATCATCCAAGTAGTCTGATGTCTGATGTCATAGTTTTATATAATTACTGAGCTCTCTGCTATAAGAATCTGAATTATCTGCTATAATGATGCTATCTGATTTAGATAAAACGACAAAATGTGAAAGTTACTGATGAGTTGTTTAAAACGTTGCTGCTTAGAGAAGCTTTTCAAACTGATGCACTTGAGAAATTGTTTCTTCTCCCAGGATGTGTTTGCCCAACGAGGAAGCATTGATTAATTTATCTGCTCTAAAAGCAACTCTTCATCCATCTTGAATTGATGTGTACCTCATATCACTCTTATGTCAGTTTATTGTTAATAATGACATTCATATAGCTTTACCCTTGTCTGAAAGAACTGTTCTGCAGTCTAACTACATATCCCAGCAGATAGCCAGTAGGGACCAGCAGGACCGACTATGTTTGTGTAGTATAATAACCAGCAATGTCAGCTGAACTGTGAGAAGATAGAGGCAATTTTTCTAAAAATGTTTAAAGAGCCACATCAATGATCACTGATATAAGATCTCCCCTTCTCTAGTTGCAGCCACTGCCTGGGAACATACAGTGCCCTGGAGCAGTGAGGTAAACCTTGACAGTTTCTGACTGAGCACTCAGCTATTAGGGTTATTCTTCTGTTGAAGGGGTGTTGCATTTCTGCACATTCCCTTTCCACCTTTCAAGGATGCCATTCCCTGCACTTTTTTAAACTTAATCTTCCCTAGCAGAAGTCATTCCTAGTGCAAATGTCCTCTAGCAAAGGCAGAGTTTGAATTGAAATTGTATTTTCTTTTTAGTGTTAGGTGGTTCATGATTTTGGAGATGTATAATGCGCTTGTGTTTTATACCATTTTATATAACTCAATGCTGTATATCCTGACTGTTGTCAGTCCAGACTGGGGCTGCCAAGGCAACAGAATTAAGACTATGAAACCGTAAAGATAGATGTCAGTGTGATCAGACACTGCTTTTAAAGTCAGGATATTTAGAAATGCCATTATAAAATGAAGTTCAGGACAGAGCAACATGGTCTAGTGAGTTGCATTCCTGACCATGGTGAGAGCCTTGGAACTGATGATATTTAAGGTTCCTTCCAACCCAAGCTATTCTATGATGTAATGAATCTGAGGCAACAGGGAGTGGAGACATGAACAGCACAGAGCAACTTATAGTTACCATAGGCTACTTCAGATACCTGACAACATGGTCAAGTGCTATTCAGATTAAGTAGTCAACCCTTGGCTCTCCCAAGCTTAATTGGATGAGGAAACCAATGTTCCCAGAGGTTGACTGGCTGCAGGAGTCCCTGCTGACACTGTTGCCCATGTTGGGGCGCTGGAAAGGAGCAGGGGAGGGGTAGTGCCTGTGCACCTGGACAAGTTGTAAATGACCACTGAACTGCAAAAGTGACCTGTTCAAAAGGTTAGGGTGTGAACCATGGAGATAGGCAGCACTGCTAATCAGAGTCTTTGCAAGTGGCATATGAAGAGAATGAAATAGCAACCACCACAGCATTCCTGAGTATATTGTTTCGCTATACGTATAAGTTCAGGCTAGAATTAAATTTCACTTCAATTCCTTTCACATAATACTTATAGGTCAGTATAAAGATAGCTGCAAATATTAGTAAAAATCTGTTGCAATTGTTACAGAGGTGAGTATGCAATCATGCCTGAAAAGAGCCATAATTTCTGACATGTCTCTGTAACCTGATTTGAGCCATTTATTTCTTGAAATCTCAACTTCAAGGAAGGCTGAGTGCACTCTCAAAGTTGCAAGTTAGAGTATTCCACGGTTTTCTATTGGTCTTTTTTATTAATCCTTTTGTACCTCAAGACAAAATGCACAATACTTGTCTCTGTGCAGAGTTATAATGATCTGATTGCATTTTATTTTTTAACCCATCTAGCACCAGCTATTTGTAATTGTATGAAACCCACTGAAGTGAGAAAGGACAGGAAGGAGCTGGTTGACAAGAACAAGCAATACCTATGGAATTTCACAATGCACAGAAATACCTCGAAAAAATTCCTCCAAGTTGTACCATGTGAAGGGGAGTCAGCCGAGAGAAACTCTTGACTCTGTCATGTCTCTGGGACAACTCACTCCATACCCTTCCTTCCTTCCTTGCCTTGTAATTAAATGTGTGACACTGTCCTCCACAGCAGAGGTGATGTGGCTGTTTTCATAGGGTTTTAGACCAGGATCCAAATCTCTGGAGTGTTAATTTTCTGATTCCTCCAGTAATTCCCCTCCTAATGAAATTCCATGGAGCATTTGAACTGGGAAACTGAGTTCATGAGGAATGTGTTGAATGTGATACATTTTCCCATGACTCTTCTACCCTCAAGGCTGACTATGAAGTACACAATAAAGATCAGATTTTCTGTCAGGAGGCAAATTAGTCCTTACTGAAAAGGACACCATGATTAGGTGTGTGACATCCCGTCAGGAGAACTCCACAACCAATCATCAATCCAATTAATAATAGCACGGATGTGGACAAAGGACACTTTTCAAGTAAATTTACTATTGTAGCCTGGCACCTGACTGGCTTTGGTGATTCCACAGGCCCTGGCTAGCAAACAGAAGAAGAATTCTTTTCTAATATCTTAAAAATGTCTTCTTAAAATTGTTGGTCTTAAGTGTTCTCTTGCAAAACTCCTGTTATTTTTCCTAAACAGTGCCTAAACAGTTCTCCAGTGCCACATCCACTGAGATTATTCTGGATAACATTTCTCAGTATGGAACATGTTGAACAACCTTTCCAAGGTGTTTCATCAGCTAATCATCAAATATCACTTAAGTTAGGATGTCATTATAGTTTTGTCCTAGGCCTTCAATTCACCTCAGCTAATAGTTCCATTTAATCTGACTGCTTTTATTCCAGCAGTCTCTGCACTAAAAGGAAGCTTCTGTCCAGGCCTGACATGGGATGTAAATATTTTCATCTGGATGAAATTGTACTTGTAAAAGGCCCGGCAGAGTGACGTTTTAACTCATGCAGGTGTAAATGAAGAAATACCCTGTAGGGTGCGATGCAGCCTTTTTCCTTCAGTTCATGAGGTCCCTGCTCTTATTCATTTCAGAAAAAGCAAGGAAACTTATACAGTGTGGGAGCATTGATTGGTCTGATGATTTTTTTAAATATTATGCATAAGAGTTGCTGACGTGCAAAACCATTTTAGTAGATGTGATCAGGATGTACATTGTCTCTGTCTTCCAGCATGGTCCAGCAGTTACTTCCAATAGCAAAACTGGTAAGCTAATCACAGTATTTGCAAACTCAGTTTCATTATTCATATGCTGAATCTTTTCGAGCATACTGTTGCTCATTGAAATTGCAAGTTTACATGTTGTTCATTTGGGGCAGGTGTTTCTTACTGGTAAGAATACTCTAATTATTATTTTCTAATTAAATTAGGGTTTTTAAAAAGATTAACCATGACATTTTAGTGGCTTCAGCTCATATTGATATTCTGAGGACACACTTCATCTCAGACACTTGTGACTGAAAAAGATGTTTTTCCAATTAAGAAATCTCTTTTTAAGGACTTCTCCTAAATGACATCTATTTTACAGGAGGGTGTGGACCAGAATATAATCTGTTTCCCCAGATGCACAATCTCATAGCAGGTAGCCTTTTCAAATTGTTTTGTTACAAAATTTTAACCTTGATGCCACAATAAATTTATAGTGTCCAACACACAAAAATAAAGAATAAAAAAAATATTATGAACAGATAGTTTTAGTCAATCCATGCAAATTTCTTTCTAATGCATCAGGGAAAATCCTAAAGAAATCCACAGAAAATGAATAGCATACTGGATTCATTAAGTAGTGTATCTGAGAGTTAAATATTCCATGCAGCAAGTGGAGACTGCTGGAATATAATTATACTTTCCTTTCATTTTGTCTTTTCAAATAGTACATGGTGACACCTGTATGAACCTGCACTTCATTCTCTTACGTATTGCTCAAGCGAAATAAAAAAGACAGGAACTATCTCAGGTGGCCTACAAATAAATACATGTCAAGACTAGATGTGATCAGCACTGTGCTCTCACAGCTCAGAAAGCAAATCCTATCCTGGGCTGCACAAAAGAAGCTTGGGCAGAAGGTTGAGGAACAAAGGAGAAGGAAATGCTGTCCAAAAGTTACCATTAACCTAAAAAGCATAAGACAATCAGAATCATGAGATATTTGATAGCTGACTTTGGAATCAGCAGTGCCTGGAGCTGATTATTTCTGGCTCTGTCAGAAGGACTAGCTGCAGTGAACTGAATTAATCTAGATAGTTTCAAGGGATAAGAAAACATAACTGAGGCAAATGCAAAAGGTCTGCAGGAAATTAAATGAAAACATTGACTATATGCTGTAATACAACATCATTGCTAAAACTGACTGCAAAGAAAATAATGAATGCATTAAAAGAAACACAGGAGCACTAAATGTTATTGCGCACAAATAATTTTTACATAATTTTCTCCTATAAAGTAAGAAAAAGTGGTGGCACTATATATATAAATTTTGTTCAACTTTGAAGAATATTTAATCTTTTGTTCTGCTAATCAAACAAGATTCAAGCAATTGCACATCGTAGTGTAAAGACAGTCAGACAATGATCTGAATAACATAGTTGTTTATTACTTTTTATAATAAAGTATGTCCTAGTTTGTACTAGAAAATTTTCTACATAGCAGAAAATCTGAGAGTACCTATTTCTGTGGAGGATGTAAATAATTTTGCTGAAAATACTGGCAATAAATGGCAGAACATGATAATAGACAATAAGAAGACAATGGATGCATAAAAAGAATGCTAGGAATAATAGAATTACAAGTTCAAAATAAACTGTTAGAATGGAAAAGAACACATGATCCAGAGCATGTCAAGCATATCATCTAGCCATCTGGTATAAAATATTTATTAAGAGTTGGAGGTCAAAATACCTGATATAATTAAGCCTTCTGCAAACTGGCAATATGACATAAATGGTGAGAAGAGAGCTTGTTGACACCCTGGTCTCTTCGCTTAGTGGTTTTACTCAAATAGTACCCCATAAACTTCTTTCACTTTATAATCATTAAGTTTCTTGTCAATGGGGCAGTTTTTATTGACAATAAAACCATATATAAATGTATCTATGAGCTTTGCACCCTTCTTACTTGGTTTCCTGCATTCAGAGCACTCCAGTGACTGAAGGGGTAAGTGAGAATTTAACAGGTGATAGGAATAATCTATGGAGCTGACCTTTTATACCTTGCCCAGTTGACTCTTGTGCAGCTGTCTGCAATGTAAAGAGAACAAGGGATGAATGAACGTATCTATTTTTTCAGCACTTTAAATAATGTGTAACAAACAGCTATGTCACCCCATTATTATTATTTTTTTCTTTCTGCCTTGTGTTTTGTTGGTTTAAAGCCTCAAGAAATATCAGGATCCAATCCAGATTATTGGACAAAATGACCCGGAGGTCCGGTCTAACCCCAGGTGCTCAGGGAGTTTGACTTTCTCTAGCAGGGAGGAATGTCATCTTTGCGTTATAGTTCCAGGCACTGATATAAAAGAAAAAGAAAATGGCATTAGCAGGAGTCATTCTGATGTGTAAACTCTGTTTTACCTCATGGGCTTCTGGTAGGGAAGTGTCCCAGGCCTGGGAGCTGTGTAGCACTCATCTGTGCCTCTTATGGATGTCTTGCCAGCTGGATATAACTGAACTGCATTGAGGAGAGAGCAAATAATCTCACATAATAAATAATGATGAAAAATATATCCAGTGTCAGAGAAGATTTTGGAATTTGAGAGATATGAGTGAGTGGAATGAAAAGGCAAATAAAAAGAATAGACAAGCTATTTCCCCCCGTGCGGGGGTTCTGCACCTTCAAGAATACCTTTCCAGTTTCTTTCAAAAACTTTGCCTTTACACTGCTGTGATTTAAAAATCAAAATGGGCAATTTTTTTCCAAGTGTTAAGTTTAAAGAAAAGTGAAATTTATTGTCAAAAAATACCACAGGCATCCTATGTCTTCTACCAGGTATAAAGTGTTCTGCATTCAACACTTTAACATACATCTCTTTTTCTGTTAACACGTATCCTGTGTAAGAAGCCTAACAAGAGCTTCCTGTATGTATGAGGGAGTTATTCTGGCCGTTAACGTTGTTCAGTTGATTAAGTGGAAAACAAAAGGAGATGGAGAGCTAAATGTCTAATTGGCTTATTCTCCTCCACAATTTTGAGCAAGTCTATTCACAGCACATTTAGTTTATAGCAGATGTTGTACAAGGATATTTATTCAAATGTGATAAGCATCTTTCTACACCATTTACTTGTTCTGTGAAGTGGTTTTCCTTGTAAGAGTTACTGGTGTATTTGAGCAGTTGCAGGATTCCCGTTGTGACATTGAGGGTTACACATTCGTGTGTTTCCTTTTTCCAAATACACAGCAACTAGAGGTTCAAAAACCTAAATAAAATAGGCATCTTTCAATTAGTTAAATTCAATCTGAGATGACATTTGTCTAAATTTAGGAATTGTAGCAGTTGAAGAAAATTTACTGGGGATTAAATTTTTTGAAAAATGAGGCATTATTTTCACAAAGAGAGTGATTCCTCAGTGGAATGGTCTGCCCAGGGAGGTGGTGGAGTCGCCATCCCTGGAGGTGTTCAAGGAAAAATTGGATGAGGAACTCATTGACGTGGTCTAGGTAGTGAGATGATGGGATGGGGAGTTAGGTTATATTAAAAAAAATAATAATGATGACATGACCCTGAGATTAATTCAGATGGATGAAACATGGTGCTCATGGCACTAGGGTTGTGGGTTGGTTCCCTGTACGAGTATTCACATAGGAGTTGGACTCCATGATCCTTGTGGGTCCTGGGTCCCTTCCAACTCAGAATATTCTGTAGTTCTGTGATTTTCTTTTCTAGAAGGAGAGGGAACAGTTTTTAGTAAATCTGAGGTTGCCTGCAGCACTGAGCAGTTATGTTAACTACCTAAAAAGCTGGCATTTCTGTGCAGAGAGACTACTTTAAGGCATTTTTATTGAAACTCAGTGGTTCTACATTGCTCTGGAGTGGACAAGGCACCACTGGCAGGGCTCACTGCAGTCTTTGCTTTCTGCCTAAAGTGGTTACAAACCAGAACCGTAGCTTGCTGTTGGAGTCTGAGTCAGATTAAATTTTATTAATAGAATTTTAGTCATAGAATCATAGCTTTTAGTCATCATTTAGGTTGGAAAAGACTTCTAAGATGATAAAATCCAATCATCAATGCAGCACTGCTAATCCTACCACTAAACCATGTCCTCAGGTGCCACATGTACACATCTAAATACTTCCAGGGATGGTGGCTCGATCACTTCCTTGGCCAGCCTGTTCCAAAGTCCTTTCTGGGCACAATCTGACCTATTTTCTCTCATCTGTTGGTTGTTATTTGGGAGAAAAGGACCCATGTGGCTACAATCTCCTTTCAGGTAATTGTAGAGAACAATGTCTTCTCTGGAGCTGCCTCCTTTTGTTCAGGCTAAACACACCCAACTGCTTCAGCCTGCCCTCATATGACTCACTCTCTAGGCTCGTCACCAGCAATGTTGGCCTTCTTTGCAGCACCTCAATGTCTTTCTTGTAGTGACAGGTCCAAAACAAAACACAGGATTGAGGTGTAGGCTTGAGTGCTGGAGTTGGTGCAGAAGTGCTTCCCTAAACTGTAGGCTCTGCACCCTTGCACACTAACAGGTTCCTTCCCAGCACTGGTGTAAATGGTGACTCTAGAGTGGGTCACATTTGGCACCTTTGGTCACTTCTACAGCCAGCAGACAACCACAACCCTTTGTGTGGTATTAAGCAAATGTCCTTAAATTCTTTTACTCTGTTAGGGACTTAGGTCCCTGATGTGTCTCAATTGCCGCATCTTCCCCATTTTGAGGACGTCTTTGCAAAAGGCTTCAAAGGCAGTTGGTGTGTCTCTGAAGTGAAATAATGTGTATGAGCTCCCTGGACATACCTTCTTGATGGGACTTCACTGGTATGAAAATAGAGTACCAATGCCTGGGCATGCTTGGGAATGTGAGGGAGGCTCATTAATGAAGCTGAACAAACCACTTTGACATTGGTCTTGACTGTTTCTTCAGAGACTTATCCTGCCTTCCTGGAGACCTGTGCAAAATTCTTGAGGACAAATACCCTCAAAAGTCTATTTGATTGATGGCTTCAGTGCTGCAGAAAAGTATGTATCTTATCCCTACAACATAGCAAGGTCAGAAGACTGTTGTAATCTCAGGGGATAGTCAAAAATGAAAGGAATGAGAGCATACTTATTAGATTTGCTAATAACACTAATCTGCAAGGGGCCTTGAGTATGTCAGACGACAGAAGACAGGATTGGAATTTAAAATGGTCTTGACAAATTGAAGGTATGGTCTGAAATACATAGGATGCTACTCACAGGATAAATATGAGGAACTACATTTAGGCAGGAATAATCAGCTGCACAAATGAAAAAGGGGGACAACTATTAAAGTAGCAGAACATTATCTGTAAGTTTTGTGGATCACAAGCTGCATACAAGTCAACAACATCATGCCATACCTTTCTCTGACTGCCAAACAAACCCCACCACAGATATCTGGCTGTGAATAATATAAACTTCAGACTGTGGGGATATGCAGAGTTATACAGTAATCCCTCGCTACTTTGCAGTTCACCATTTACTGCTTCAATACATCATGGTTTCCTCCCCCCTCCCCAGCTTTACAGTATTTACTGTATTCACCACTACTTTGCAGATTTTGCTAATCACAGCATCTTTCTGAAACTGAGCCCCCATGATATTTGAGGAATTACTGTACTTTCTTTCCTTTGGACCTGCAATTCCCTCAGCTAGACTGCTCTATCCCACTGGAGAATTGTCGCAGTCCGAAAAAATCTTTCAAGTGAAGGTACAGAGGATTCAAAGCAGTTAAAATGCTGAATGGTCTAGAAAATAGTATTACTTACTTAAGATTAAGTAGGTTAAATAAGTATCACAGTATCACAGTATAGATAAGGCTGGAAAGGACCTTAAAGATCATCTAGTCCAACCTATAATCCAACTAACCTACCCTCTACATCTAGATCATATCACTCAACACCTTGTCCAGCCTCCCCTTGAATACGTCCAGGGTTGGTGACTCAACCACCTCTGCAGGATACCCATTCCACATCCGAATCACTCTTTCAGTATCACAGAATCACAGAATATTATGAGTTGGAAGGGACCCACAAGGATCATCTAGTCCAACTCACCACCTAACACCCGTACAGAGACCGAGAGCGCATCCCAGAGCGTAACACCAACCTAGATCCCTCACAGTCTAGCAGGCCACTCCGAGCTGGAAGGGGCCCAGGGTCATCCAGCCCTACACCCCCCAGCTAGACCATGTCACTAAGCTCCTCATCCAGTCTTCTCTTAAACACCTCCAGGGATGGCAACTCCACCACCTCCCTGGGCAGCCCATTCCAATACGCAATTACTCTCTCTGTGAAAAACCGCTTCCTAACGTTAAGATTAAACCTCCCCTGGCGTAGCTTGAGGCCGTGCCCTCTCGTTCTGGTGTCGTCAGCCTGGAAGAAGAGGTCTACACCCATCTGGCTGCAACCTCCCC
>WEKX01003239.1:0-29780 GCA_013390025.1 Pitta sordida
TAACATTGCAACACTGCAACACCCCGTATCGCTCATGGCAGAGGTGGGGGTGGTGGGGAGAGTGCATTGGTATCGGAGTTTCTTTCCCTTTAACATCCACCGGTCCCCTTAGAGGCAGCGCTGCCTGGGCTTTGACTACACTTTGAGTAACAAGGAATGGCATGTCTTGTGGCGGTGCTGCGCTGGGTCTCAGCAGAGCACAAAGGAGACACACAGGACCAGGTCAGACACCGGGGCACAGTGCCGCAGGGCTCTAAACGGCATTGAGAGCTGGAGAAACCACGTGCCCTCCCCAGGGGGCTGGCCCTACCCCGCCCACAGGGAGCACCAGCATTGCCCCTCGGTGAAGCAGAGGCACTGTGCATGCGTCGGTGAGGAAACCTCACAGATCCCTGAAACTGAATTGCGAGAAATTTTCCTCGCAAATGGGCAGGTTCGTAATGGAGAGGTCTCAATGCAGCAGGGATGTACTGTATTATCGGGTTTTATGTGTTAGAGTTTTTCATGGTTTCAGAGAGCCTTACAAACATGAGGCAGGTTCATCCAACATTATTTTCCCACAGTCCTAAACTCTGCCTTTGCTGGACTATCTTCTTTGAAATACATGAAAGTCATCTGGAATCAAAACTCTTCCATCAAGAAACAGTCATATTAGTAGTTCAGATAGGGTAGGCACTGGAGTGAAAATAGCTCCATTAGCAGTTGAAAGTTACACAATGGAGGGAAATGCTACAAAAACAAGACAGAAACCTCTCAAAGACAGTGAAAGGAAAGAAGGAGCAGAGAGATAAAAGTGAAGAAAATACAGCAGCAGACCAGAGTTTCTCAGTGATTTGCAACTGCAAACAAAAGGCATTGAACATTATTAGGAGCTACGTGTTTAGTTAGGACACAAAGTCACATTCTCCATCTCCATGGCCCTTTGTAGACTTGTTTTAGCTTCTCCACCATATTCTTGTACTCCTCCTTCTTGTCCTCCTAGCTTGTTTTTCCAATCTGCTGCAGCTATCTCATCATGTTGCTGTGATCACAGTGAGATTTAACCTTGCAGGTAGACACAGCGCTATAACTCCCTCTCTTTGCCCCCCATGGAGAATGCACTACCATACAGGCAATCCAGATGGTCTAGGCCATTCTTTTGGTCACTTGGGCTCAGCTGTCCTGGCTTTGTCTCCTCCCAAATCTTTGTGTACCCCCAGCCCACTCACTGGTGGGATGTGGTGAGAGAAAGAAAAGACCCTGCCTCTGTGTAAGCCCTGCTCATCAGTAACTAAAATATCCCTGTGTTATCAACAGTTCCCAGCATAAATCCAAAACACAACACCATACCCGATACTATGAAGAAATTTAACTCTATTCCAGTCAAAAACAGTACAGCTACACTTATAAACTGGTAGTCTGAGATTTTGCCTTTTCCAGCTCAGTGTTACAGGTAGTAACCATAAAATCATAGGAAATATGTAGAGAAAAGACACGGTAAGGTCACAGTCCAACACATTCCTCTTAACTAAGGTCAAATATATTTCCTGAGAGGTGTGTTTTTGATTAATTCTTAAGATGTGTAGTAGTTTCAAATATCAATTATCTCATTAACTGCTTAACTCTCCTTAATATTTGAACTTTTGGTCTCCTTACGGGTGTTAGATGGTGAGTTGGACTAGATGATCCTTGTGGGTCCCTTCCAACTCATAATATTCTGTGATTCTGTGATTCTGTGAACTACTCCTTCAGCTAAAGTCCAAATTCCCACTGTTATTTGTGTTCCTTTAATTTTCTTTTCATTGGATGTGCTTTCCTGTCCCCTGACAAGTCTGGCTGCTTTCCCTGGGACACCATCCAATCAGTCCATCTTTTTCTTCATCTTCTTCCCCAAAACTGGCATATTAGAGCAGTGAGGTCTGCCAAACAGAAAATGTACACCATGGATCTGATCTTTCATATGATACTTGCCTTTTTCACAATAACAAACTACTATGAATTCCCATTCACTTTATGATTTCTAAACTACAGAACTTCAAAACCTTTCACAGAACATCTACAGGCACAGTTTACATATTAGTTGAGGACATACACAATGCAATGTCTGATGGAGGAAAGTGGTACTAATGGTCTTGGAACATGACAATATCTGAAGAAGGCTGCCACTCTGAGAACAAGTGGGTCACAGGCAGGAAAAGGCCATGTTACTTCTATACAGCAAAGCATTTGCCTTTTCCAGGAACATACCGCACCACTAAGCACCCAACCCCAAAGACCTTCTGCCTTTCTTTGAACTGAATCCAACTGCATCACCTTGCACGGACATAGTGTACAATATCTATTCTCTTCTATGTTATTATTGAAGATAAAGCTCACAAGAGCCACCCCTGTAAATGAAATCTTTATGTCCTCATGTATTTGTCACAAATTAGTGCGATTAACTTCTCACTACAAATAACCTGGGTTTCTCCATGACTCCTTACTGATGGAGCAGCACCCCTGCTTCTTTCAAAGAGAAAATATGTTCAGGCACCCTACTCTCTCTTGCCCAAGCTCCCACCAATTCAGGCTTAGAGCAATGTGAAGCAGAGATCCTGCATCACTCATTCAGTAGTATGCAGTTTCCCAAATGGGAGAAGCCAAGGGGACTCCAATGATACTGAAGCAGGTTCACACTAAAAGATGGGTGGAAGCAGCACTCCTAACTCCAAGAGTTTCAAAGAACAAAGACTGACAAAACCCAAGGATGTAACAACATTTCTTGACTTTTGTTTAAAAAGGTTTTCTAGTTGCTTTTTTTATTAAGTAGATCCAGTTTATAAGATCAGACAGAAAAAAGTATATATATATAGGTCCATAGGAGCTGTCAAAAGCTTCTGTTTCCACATGCATATGGCACAGGAATTGCTTCCTGGATGCGACTGTCTTCTGCTAATCTTCTAGAAGTGCAACACTTCTGAAAACCAGATATGTCTAAGCTATTTTTAGCACAGTAGATTAATTACAATAAATTAGGTCATCTTGTCTTTTAATGACAATTTTCACTTTCTCCTGTGATGCAGCACATAAGTCAAATTTTTCTTCTGAGCAGAAGCTTAGATGAGTACTAGGATTATTGTCAGATCAAGGATGAAAGACATAAGTAAAGGGGAGTGTCAGATACATTTGGATTCTGAAGGGAATTACAAATATTACACAGACACAGTACTATTCAGGCCTGGAATCTGGAATTGATCAGCTCTGCTCCTCCTAATGATTAGAGAGGTGACTGAGGTAAGATGCTGACAAATTCAGGTGATCTTGGAGGGAAATACTACTATGAAATTAGCTCTTCTGTTCCAAGATGGGTTATTACAACTTCCTGAAGTCTTGCTATTTATCAGTTACCTGCAGATTTCTCTGTTGTGGATCCAAAAACAAAAATCAAAAGGACAAAAAAAAAGAAAACCTCATTTTAAAGTATTACAGCTAATACTTTATCCTAGGGAGAGAAAAGACTGCAATATTTATGAGTCTTTAAATCCTCTTGTTTACTGTATCACTAGGCTTTATGTAATGTTTTTCTTCCTGAAATGCCTCTGCGAGTGACACGAAATGATCACAATGTAATATCATAAATGTTTTCATCATGTGTAATTATTTATTTTCATGCCATTCTGAAATCCTAGGCAGATTGCCGACTTGATGATCATGTTTTTTCCCCACAAAATACTTAATAGACAAGAGACAAAAGCCTTAGAAGGATCAGAAATAGAAATGTTTACATAACCTGCCTCTTGAATCATCAGAAAGCAAATGCTGTATCTTATTAGAAAAACACAAACAAGCTTTTCTTGTCCATAGCTTTTTATTAATTTTTTGCTATAAATCGTTATCAACTAATTACAGTAATAATTAGACAATGAAACAAAGAAACCAAGAAAACAAGTAAAAGCCAAGCTGACTGAACTAATTTTTACTACCTTTACAAAACCTGGCAAAAAAGCTGAAATGTGATTCCAGTTAATGTTATTAATTTAATTGAATGCTTCTAGAACTGTAGTTATATTAATCTAATTTACAGCAATTTGCAAATAAATTTACAGTATAGGTGCTAGTTTTTAAAATCAAAGTAAAGAAATCAGTAATAGTGACACCATCCCTTTGATCTTTTTTCAAAAAGCTACAATGTGAATATCTTTTTAAATAACGTTCCGCAAATTCTCATACCAAAACAATGATTCTGAAGTCTGACATCAGAGTGGATAAAAACACATGACTTGTGCAGCATGAAGATGGTTTCTTTAATACAGAGGCATGAAAAACATTCTTCTAGTTACTCTGCTGAAAGAAAGACATCGTATAACTGTGCTCCTTCAGATTATTTTACCATTTGGGTTGAATTCATTCAACTTTGAAAAGTCAGCTGCTGGATGAGTATAAAATGAAACCTTACCTTTTTTTCTTAGAGACTGAGATTTCAGACACCCTCAGCACTTCTACACACTGCCTCAAAATTTCATTTGTAATAACCAATTGCACTTTGGTGTTTTCTCAGTCATGCTTGAAAGCGGTAATAAATCCCAAACCCAGGACATGGCTAAAATGCAGGGATAGAACGCAAAAGAATTTGTACAGGTTGGAGAAAAAACACTTCCTGACACATTATTAGACAGTAGAATCATTCGGGCAGAATTCAGCAGAATTCATCTCAGCAAAAGGTTGCAATGTGGACATCTCAATCTCAGCTGTCTCTCTAAATTACTTTTATGGTCAGTACTGAAAAATAGGAATTTTAAATGAGATTCACCTGCTTTGCTTTAATAATCTTCCTGAGAATGCAACGACTGGTTTTCTAAAAGTTTCTTCTCTTCTTACCTAAGTATAAAGAGGATGGCCAGATTAATCATGTCCAGGTTGCAAAGATCTAGGAATCCATATGCTTATAAACTGACCTTTGAGGCAACAAAGCAAATGCCTGTTATGTTTGCAGACATGATAATTCTTCATTACAAGAAGCAGACCTGGTATTCTCCACTTCTCTGGGTCCCGTGTCATTCTTGTCAGCTTATACACAACCAATGGTTAGGCAAGTCAGCTTCTAAACAAAAGGACTGAAAAAGGGATGAAACTCCACTCATGGAGTGTTTGCAGGGAAACAGTTTCATTTGGAAAACATTAATCTGCATGGTCATTTCTGCTTGAAATTCTTCTGACCCTGGCTTTCCTCAGAGGGTGTCAGCTGGGTGATGGGGGAGAAGAGAAAGTAAGCCAGACACAACATACTTTCAAACCTTTTCTCGTGATGTCTTTGAGAATCTTCCAGGAACAATCCAGTGAAGTCATATTGCTGTTTAGCCATCTTCATTTCTTCACAGCCTTACCAAAATAACTATTATAATGGAGAGCAACATCACCTTAACAGTATTCTGTATAAGCTTTAGAACTCCTTTTGAAACTATACCTTTAAATAACATTACAGGAAGCGTGCAAAATACAATTCTTTTATTAACCTCAATAATTACTACAACTAGAGGCTCTTAGCAGTTCTAAGCAGAGTTTCTACTGCTACATCAGCAGAAAACATAAAACAAGGTAAGTAAAAACAGGTAATATTTTCAGTAGACTATTTTGGGGATGAATACAATTTTTACCGAGCTTTATCCTTAAGTCCTTTCTTCTCACCAACACCTTAAGAAACACCATAGAACTTTTCTTCCACATTCTCAAGTAATTTTCCTTCAAGTCTTCATCCAGAAGCTACTGAACCAACCTGTCTTACCTAATGACGCTCCTCAACTGTAAACTCCATACAAACCCTCATCTGAGATGGTTTTTAAAAGCAACTGACACAAAACAATCAACCAACTACAAAAAACCCACCCACAAAAAAACTACACTTTCCAACCAATATGTAGGCTCTCTCCTAGACTCATTAGCAAGTCTAGGATAAGAAAAACTTGACCTAGGTTTTGTAAGCATGTATCCAGAACTCTTAGACCTATGACCTGCTTGGAAAGACTTGGAAAGACCATGGAAGAACTGACCAACTTTGCCTGGAATGTGATTTAGCTCCACTTTTTAAATACACATGGAAATATACTCTGAAGAATTTCTAGCATTTTACATTCTATCCTAGTCTTTTCCATTATTTTAACTGAAGTCTGCTTGAAAACCTTGTATTTGTTTTTCTGTTTCCTTCAGCCACTGCTCCACCACTCCAATCTGGCTGTGTATATTGTTCAGTTTAGAAGAACAGGTTTCACATTTTCCATTTAGAACTCCAGTGATTCCTGGAATACAGACGACTTACAGGGAAGAGCTCCCATGCATTGTTTCAGCCTGAGGAGTGTTACTGAAAAAATGGGGAAAATAATATGGAAAGAAAATCCATCAGAGCCCTTCCTTCACAGAAGACAAACAGGCACTGAAAAATGCACAAGTTTTTTTATCCTTTGATTATGTCAGAAATTTTCATTGTATATTCTCTAAAATGCCACAAACCAGAGGCACATTTAAAGTACATATTCACAAAAAAGTTTTGTCTGAATTAAATAAGGTACCAGAATGACTACCATACTGCTTTTCATAATTCTCTACTGCATTCCATCAGTAAGTCGTCAGCCTATATTGGAAAGATTACACGTATCATCATGTGAAAGAACGTTTTTCCCATTTTCAATTCAAACAGCGTCATCTTTGCTAAAACCAATGTATTAGCCAATATTTAAATTTGAATGTTTACCCAACCAGGGAATACACTAAAGCTCAAAATGTATTTTAGTGATATTAAATAGATTACATCTAACTACTTAGTCACTGCTAATACAAATGCATAAATGCATTCTTCACAAATGTATTTAAACTATGTATGAAAAACTAATCACATGCCTGAAACAAATATATGTGTGTTAGAATTTTATTGTATGTATACTTGGGCTGTGGTTGAATTTAGTTCTCCAAAACCACAATATATATTACTCTAATATTCTCTTTGTATTAGACTTACTGTGAGATTCTTGGGTTAGAGTCTATTAGCATGGGAAAAAACCCAAATATATACTGGTCCATACAAACACACAATTAGAGATGGAGCCACAAGTGGGCGTTCAGAGCAAATGTATAAAAATAGGCCAGTATGGAATGGTGCTTCCCTTAGTAAACTCTCTTGCTGTAAGCACTGAGAGACTAACAGAGCTATAATAGATCATGTCTGCACCATCCTTCTTAACAGTTCTACTGGGCTAATCCATGGACCATAATATTGACTGATCATATTGTAGTATGTTTATAACTCTGTACGAAGTAATTTTTAATGTTAAATTATGGACTCGTTTCAAAGGGGTTTCTTGCTTAATTTAAGTCTGTCATTTATCATTCCATCAGTTGCCTTCTGGTTCTTATGTTACTTACAAGGAATGAACAACTGCCCCTGTCCACGTTCTAATGCAATACCCTATTCTACACTTTGCTCTTCAGTGACATCCAAGAGTTACAACCCATGTAAGCCTTTTCCCACAGAAATCCCTGTCTATTTCCAATAATTCACAGTGATTTTTACCTCCAAATGCAAAGAACAAAAGTGTATTCTCCTGGAAGTGCTTTGGAGTAATATTTCCTTATTTGTGATTATCAACTTCACTTTCATTGTCAGCATTATACGAATGTACTAAAAAATAGCTTTTTCACTGATAGAAGTTATTAACTACACATTTCAATTATAATTCCAGGAAAACAATCAGAAAGGCAGATAAGTACATGAAAAAGGAAATAGACAGCTACACAAGCCAAAGTAAATAAAAATACTTTCTATTCATTACATTTTCTTGTATTTTGACAAAAAAACCCACCCTCAAAATACAAGTCCTTTTTTTTTTTAATTGCACAAAAGCTGTGGGTATATTAATGCTCATGTGGACATAGCAGCAACACTACACTTTCTCAAATAGCAGATGTGAACCCTAAAAACTGAACAATACAAATATAATTTCTGGAACAGTAGGTTAAAAGGTATATAGTCATACATTTCTCTGGGACCAAAACTAGAGTGTTTCTTGGATTTTTAATATCATATCTTGCATAGACTGAAAATTAAAACACTCACAGGATCAAGAATGTGCCACACTTGCTTAGCAGTCTATTTAAATTCAGATTCTCCATTTATGATTGATTTCATTCCTTTTTCTTCATGCATGAATAACACAAAAACCTTAAGACACAGAATACCTTCTAGTAAAATACTTTATCTGTCCTAGAATAGGCAAAATTAGTTTGATAGTAATTACAATGACAGGTATTGGAATGGATGTGCCACAGGGTGGTAATCCTGTTCCTTCTAAACAGCATCATTATTACCAGTAACGCAAGAGATTCAGAACCAACGGTATGTGATATTTCTCAGCCTAGTAGCTGCTCAATTCCTTTGACTACAGTTTTGAAGAAAACATCACAAAACAATGAAAACAGACAAGGGGAACTGATGGTCAAGTAACTGCCTAACTCAAGATCATAGCGAAAGAATATGCCATGTACTAAACTGTTGTTTCAGTAATCTCAATACCCAAGCTCATAACCAACCTACAAAGCCTTATTAAACATAGAAATAATCCATACTCGTCCTTCAGCAATATCCATTTTCAATGCATTATGAAGAATTCTAACTAGGAAAACCTCCAAATGCCTTCTGAATAAATGAACAAATTTGTGTGTATTGGTTATAAAAGGCAAAAGGACACCAAACTTGAGCAGCCCAGGGGAATGCTGAGCGGCTTATACTGACACACATGGGAAATCATACTTGCAGTAACCTTCTGTGAAGGGAATACGTACGGCGTATTTGCACCTTGAATATTGCGTATTTGCATCTCGAACTGCTGCAACTTTGTATACAGGCACAGAAAGAATGCTGTTGATCTCTTTACTTCCATCTCACATAGGCAATTCCAAAAAAATCTTCACACAAATTTGTTTCTTAACAAAAGAACTTAATTTGTTGGGACTACTCTTTACCATGGAATCAGATCATTGCATTTATCTCACCATCCAGCATGGCCTACAGTGCATGGCTGTTGTCTTAGAAATACCCCACAGGAGAACGGAGAGAAGAAACGTCTTCCCCGTCCATGTCAGGCGAGGTATTCTGTCAACCCATAATCCTTGCATACAACGTCATAGCACAGGTCATGAGCCAAATCTACCTTCACCATGTTGTCCATGCATAACCTCTATGAACACAGGAAGAGGACATGACTGTTTTCCAAGGTGGTTATGTGTTTCCCATGCCTTTGCCTCTGTCACCTCCATTTGTAACTGGAAAATTTCTATCTTTGTCTCTCAATAAGAAACATACTACAGTGAGGGACACAGATGCATTATGCATATAGCCACCCTGGATCAAGTTAGTCTGGACAAAATTAACATGAGAAGATGACACTGCAAGCCTCAGTGTGCACTGTGAAGTTTACCAAGGAGTCTGCTTCCCCAGGTCACAGCAGCTTTACTCTCTTGCAAATAAGACCCATAAAACATAGCTAAAGCTGTTCTTTCCATTCATGAGCCAAAATAGTATGACATTTAAAACTACATGCAGCCTTTGCAGCACAGTGTATTATGCTATTTTCTGTGATGTTATATTCCACAGATTATGGAATCATTACTAACATTGTCAGTCATCTCACGTGGTTTCTGAAAGCAGTGGCACAGACAGGCATTCGGTTTTGATCTTGAAAAATTTATAGCAATTCTGGATTAGACAAGCATATATGCAGTTGAAATACTGGCCTCCAAAAAGCATTGCTTACCATTTGTTGGGTTTACATGTTACTCAGTTACTGCTGTTCTTTAGGTTCTAATAAAAGTCTCCTGAAGGGTTCATGTACCCTTAGTTTTTCCGAAGCTGTGTTTTAAAATTCCTCAATAAATAAATAAACCCTTAGAGTTACATTATATGATAGGGTAAAAACAAATAAAGAGCCTGTTCATGAGCACATTCCTCTCAGCTATGTGTTTGGATCCTAAAAGCCTAGACTTTTTTCCACTCGTTATTCTAACTAAGCAATAATTTATGCTCCAAAAATTTAGACAGGAAATAATACTTCATCAATAATTTCAGACAGAATTTTTTGCTGTGAAACCAAGTCTCTAAAGAACAAAAGAGAAAGCTTGGTTAGCCTAGAAACAGAATTTAATCTTGAATAAGTCTAACAGTGGCTGATGTGCAGAAAGATTTCAACACCTTATGTATTTCTTCATACAGTAAAATGTAATTGAAAGACCCTCAAATTAACTTCAGTGCCCACACAGAGGCTTCAGTCAGATCCCACAGGATACAGCAATCTCTCTATTTGTTACTCCCTTCTGCACTTGGGCCCAAATCTGTGTCTTGCTGCAGACACACGGTGTTTCAGAGGTGAAAGCCGAGTTCAGAAAAAGATTTCTGCTTGTTTAACAAGTTTTTATTTCCAGAGATCCCTATCTATACTATGGGGTCAAGGTGCACTGTAGTCTTTTCAGCAGTAGATTAAAATTGGGAATACACACTCACACCTCACCACTGGACATGGAAAGATGGAGCTCCAACAGTCTCACTTCTGTCAGGCTCCCAGGTTCAGCAGCTGAGGACAATGGACAAAGTTAATTCACAATTCAATATATGGCTGCTATTTCTCTACATGCCAAAAATGATGGAATTTAAACAAAAAGTACTGTGCCATGCTTACAGTAAAAAGCTTGTAGTGGGAATTTTAAAGGATGAAAGATTGATTCAAGCATTAAAGGTGTCTTATTAAAAATCACAATAGCATTTTAAACTAAATGCTCTTATCCCTATGAATTTTCATGTCATATTTTTACTATTAATATACCTGAAGTCAGACTCAGCAGATTTCCTACACTGTGCCTAAGACAGAAAAAAAGAGTCTCTAGAGAAAACAAGGAGTTTGAGTTCAGCACTGATGCCATAGAAGCACCTAGGGCCAAACTGTCCACTGCTACATTTACAGTTAGTTGGTTGGTTTTAACCAACAGAATGGATGAGAAAAAAAGTATCTGACATACTTTGTAAATATTTTCATTCCTAGAAAATTAAATAAGTGGTTATTGAATAGTGGTACTACTAAGCCCATGTAAGAGCAGTCACTGGCTGCATTATTAAATGCAAGGGTCGAAGGCTCTCAATGCGAATTATGAGAGAACTAAGAGGCTACTCAACAGCAACAACATCCAGCTCACTGTATGGCACCAGAAACACAAGTGATAACACAAGGAAAGGGTGAGCACACACCTGGGACAAGAGAAAAGCAAGACCTACCCTTCCAGCACCAGCACAGGTTTGGATCAACTTTAACTAGTCATAAAATTCATTTTAGGCACAGTGAAAAAAGCAATGCATAAAATGAAGATGAGTAAGCAATAACTTTTCACCTGAGTGACTGTTGCCAGATATTACAGCTGTAAAAATTAACTATTTATAATGATAGAAACTTCACTGAAGAAAGTATCAGCTGCAGTGTTAGAGCAGAAAATTTGCACATTGCGTAATTCTAGAAACCACAAACATGTACATCCTTGCTAACAAAAAAACTGATGATCTTGAAGTCTAATCTCTTTCATGGTGTAAGTAACCTAAATCTATTATACTTCAGAAAGATAATTGTAAGTATTCTGTATAAGCCAGAAATTGAGGGTGAGGAGTTAAGTACATTTCCCTCAGGTATCAAATGTCTATTAGACCACCACAGTTTTGAAATTACTTGTCCAACATCTTCAGTTGTTAATGCTATGTAATTGCTGAAATCATACTTCCAATACACTTGCACAACCCTCACCTACAAACTTTTCTGAATTGTGGCATTTGGCCCTGCCTGCAGTAATAGAACAGGTATTCTTTCTTTTCCAAATGCACATGTAGCCTCTTATAAAGCAGTCAGGGGGAAACTCTTTTTCTGCTTAGCACCTAATTGCACGACCTCACTACAAAAAAAAAAATCCAATAGCAATGACATACCAAAAAACCAAGTTACACATTTGCAGAACCTATCATCTAAAAAAAACCCCAACCACACGCCTTAAAAAATCCATCAAACCACACGTGTCTAGCTTTAGTGCATTAAGTAATACTGTGAAGTAAGGAGGCACTAAATAAAGATGAGGCACTGAGTGATATGGTTTAGATGATGGGATGGTGATGGGTAATAGGTTGGACTTGATGATCTCAAAGGTCTTTTCCAACCTTGTTAATTCTGTGATTAAATTAAATTTTGAAAGCAGAAATTCTTGCTGAGAAAAGACAA
Source organism: Pitta sordida (assembly GCA_013390025.1). Lineage (NCBI taxonomy): Eukaryota > Metazoa > Chordata > Aves > Passeriformes > Pittidae > Pitta > Pitta sordida. The sequence continues at coordinate 12,249 of WEKX01003239.1, forward strand.
GATACAGACAATGAGAAAGGAGGATGCATTATGCATTTGAAGAACGAACAGCTGGATGGAAAGATTATCAAGATCAAGAAAATACAGACTCATATACGTAATGGAGTTATAGAATCTTTTACACTGGAAAAGACCTCCAACATGATCGAGTCCAACCCCTGACCAATCATCACCCCGTCAAACAGATCACAGCACTAAGTACCATGTCCAGTTGTTTCTTTTAACACCCGTAGGGATGGCGAAGGCACCACCTCCCTAGGCGGTTCATTCCGACGCTTGACAACCTCTCCGTGAAGAAGCGTGTTGTCGTTGTGACCTACTACCTGCAGTGTCCACACCGAAGACACCAGTCTGTCCAGCAGCATCTTTCAAGCGCAGTTTTCACCGCGCTCAGAGCTGGCGCCGTGTCTGAGCTCCCACCCAGCGTTAGCCCATGCTGCCACCTCCTGGGGACCCACCCCAGACACACCGCCTGTCACAGCACGCCCCAAAGCCACCCCATGGAACGGTGAAACAAGGCTAACCAACAGGTCATGGCACACGCACAAGGCGTTCCTGCTTTCCTGGAAAAAGTGCTGTCGTCTTTTTTAGAAACAACAAACCGAGTCGCCGGGTTTGTCTGCAGATTTTCAGAGCGGTATGAGTGCAAAACTGAAGGGGTGCTGCGTATGTTTGTTTATTCTTTCAGGTATAGGCTGACAAAACTACAAAAGCCTGCAATTTGTGAACGATATATAATATAACCTGTATGTACATCTTTATGATGGTCCAAAAGGCATAGAGAGCAAAATGTTCAGGTATATTTTTATGAATTTTGACACAATTCGTAACTAGAAAATTATAACTTGAGCATTCGTTGATATTGTGCACTTATTTACTAACTGCAGCTAAAACTAAAATAAAACTAAGGAAGGATGAGCTATCCTGCCACCAAAGAGCTAATTACTCCTAATTAAGTTTCTTATAGCTAGTTAGGCTGCTTTTTAGCCAATCGTGTACCCTGCTGGTTTAAAATTGCATTCAGACCTCTGGTCCAGGCAAACTTTCCTATCATTTCCCTTTCCCTGCTACATACACAACAGGTCTGCCATCACTCATCCTACATTTTACTCCTCAGCAGTTACTCATTAAGTTCTTAAGAAACGGTTTATGAATTAAATTTTAAGTGAAATTGTTTATGAGTTAAATTTTAAGGGGAAAGTAACACAGAACAAGGAAGATTTAAGACAAACTTCTGTGTGCACAAGCCTTTCCTCACCTGTGTAGTAGAGGAACCAATTTCCAAAGCTAAACACATTGAAAAAAACACCTGAGATTTTAACCTCATTGCAAAAACTGTTAGAGAATTTGAAAGGAAAGATGACTGGTATTCACAGAGCGGGAAAAGGAGGTTTAGCTCTTCTGGGACAGAGAGAGATGGTTAATTTTTTCCTTTCTGAGGGAAATTATTTACAAGTTGAATCAGTTTGAGGATAACTTCTGGAAAGTTCAACACCCCCAAACATATGAGGCCCCTTCAAGTTTAGATAAGCCAAACAAGTTCAAGCTTGTCTGATTTGGGTGTTTTATCAAAAAGTAGGTGAGGACCTACCTCCATGGAATTGCATAATTTTTAAAATTTACTCCTTCTTCCTTCACACTTTCTTCCCCATTATGCCTAAAATTTTTCTCTTGTCCTTTCAGCAGACAGGACTCTCTTTTTTTTTTGGCTCTTTTTTCCACAGAGTTACTGTTTGCCTTGGCCACACCAACTGCAGTACTCCCTCCTATTAAGAAAATAATATTTTTTTTTTTTAAATCCTGAGCAGGATTTGTGTAACCTCTCAAACTCTACCTTGTTATCCAAGTCAAAACCCCAACCTAATAAACATTCAGTCCATTTAAAATTACAGGTGTGACCATAGTTCCTAGTGTTACCAAGTCAACAGTGCAAAAATGAGTAACCTAGGTTTTGTTAGTAAACTTGAGTCTTGGGAAGCTGGCCTAGTTCATGATTTGTCAAGGGTCTAAAAGTTGCAGGGTTGTCCCAAATGCAGGCTCAGTGCCCGAGGTGCAGCACCAACTTACACACTAAGATAAGGTTTCTCTATTTCTTTATTCCAGTCTGCGCAAAGCAAAGAGCTGGGTGGTAGCCCACAAAAGGCTGGTACCCCGATCATCCAAACCTTACACCATTTATACATTTCAGCAAACAAAGAAATCATGTTTTATTGGCTAGAGGTTACACAGCTCTCTTACTGATCAGCATTCTACCTTCTACTGGTTAAATGATTCTCTCTCTTCTCATGCCCATTATTCCACACACAGAGTCATTCTCCTGAGTCAGTGCACTTGAGTTGTGGTCACAATCTCCTCCTGCCAGAATTAGCTTTTTCCCAGTTGGAGCTGATTCTGCACAGTTGCTGAGTTGGCTTTGTTAGTTTCTTCCTTGTCTTGGGAGTTTTGCCAAATGTCCTTGTGGCTCATGAATTCTGCATTCCCTGTGCCCACTATCAGTGGTACATCCTTCTTCCCAAGCTTCGTTAACCTCTCTCTGGGTCTGAAACCATTGAAGTGTGTCAAGTTCTAAATCTTAACAAGGCAACTCTACCAATAAGCAATTTATCTTTCTAACACCTGGACTTCAGATGCGGGAAAATCAATGTATTTCTAATTTTAAAAATTTTCTACTAGAGATGATTAAAGAGCTGCAAAATATCATGCTACATTTGCCACAACCAAAACACAAATGGTAAAATATGTACTGCAAAAACACCTTTTATTTGTTCTGCAAATAATGAAAATGCACGTAGAATAAAGTAAGGCCAAAGCATGGACTTCATGACTTCTACCCTGGTGTGCTGATTTTAGCTTACACACAAAATTACAAACAGAATTAACAAGGTTGGAAAACAATGTAGACACCAAGTCCAACCTCTTACCTACCTTATCAACCTCCTCAACACCAACGCATTATCTAAACTATCTACACCATGTCACTAAGTATGCCATCTAAACTTTCCTTAAACACATCTGAGGACGGTGACTCCAGCACCTCCCTGGGCAGCCCATTACAGAATTCCAATGGGAAATGACTCTGTGGAAAAGTCTTTCCTAATATCCATCCTAAACCTCCCCTGACACAGCCTGTGTCCTCTCATTCTGTCACTGGGGGCCTGAGAGAAGAGTCCGACCCCTGCCCGGCTACAGCCTCCCTTAAGGTAGTTGTAGTGTTGATGTCCTTCACAGTGGCTGGTTATGGGGCTGGCTTGGATTGATGCTGAGCAGAGGGCTGATGATACAGAGACATTTCTGTTATGGGTGAGCAGGGACTTAAGAGTTGAGGCCTTTTTTTTGCTTTTTGCGCAACAATGCTGGTGAGGAGAGTGCATGGGAAGTTGTGAGGAGATAGGACGAGGGCAGGTGACCCCAACTGACCAGAGGGACACCTCAAACCACAGGACATCACGCACAGGACACAAAGAGAAGCAGTAGGGAGGCNAAAAAAAAAAATAAATAAAAAAGGTGGGGAAGGGAGCACCGGGTGACAAAACAGGGGAGGGAGTGAATGAAGGCGGCGGGCATAAGCAGCAGCAAGGAGAAGTCATCCTGCTGAGGATACGGGACGGGGAAGGCCGGGAGTGAGTGGGGAGGTCCGAGTGGAGGCCGGGGGAGGTGCGAAGCGGGACGGTGTCCTGTGGCATTCGAAAGTTGGACTTTTCAAGGGAAAACAGGACGAACGCTTTACTCGTATGATTTTTGTGTTCATGACTGAGTCTGTAATGCTGGCTCAGGTGGTGAACTGTGTTATGTTTTGGAGAATTTATCTTTGTTTTTTTTGTTTTGTTTCCCCGAAGTCAGAAGCCATGAGTAGAAAGAAAGAGTTCTCCTTTTCGGGTGGCAGTAGTGAAGAACCCAACAGAAGAAAAGGGAAAGCCTCGAGGTATGTGAGTTTTGGAGATGAGTGGCTTTAAAAGTTCTGACAGTGCGATTGCCAGGAAATAGAATTGAGAAAATGCAGAGAATAATGGTTGTGTTCTGCAGTGCTGGAATTGAGTCCGTTTTCTTGCGTTTTGTATGTGAGGAAAACACACAGTTTGTGAAAAGTTTAGGCATTTGGAGTAGGTTCATGGAAAAAGGCATTTTAAATACAGCTTCTTGAAANGGCTCAGATGGACACAGCGTGGTGCCCATGGCTCCAGGTTCCTTCCCGCCTCCCCGCCCTCCCTCGCCCACCTGGCGCCGGGGCCGCAGCAGCAGCACCGCCCTGCCCCGCCCTTCCCGCCCGCCCCTCATTGGCTGCGGCGGCTCCCGAAGCCCNTCATGACTGAGTCTGTAATGCTGGCTCAGGTGGTGAACTGTGTTATGTTTTGGAGAATTTATCTTTGTTTTTTTTGTTTTGTTTCCCCGAAGTCAGAAGCCATGAGTAGAAAGAAAGAGTTCTCCTTTTCGGGTGGCAGTAGTGAAGAACCCAACAGAAGAAAAGGGAAAGCCTCGAGGTATGTGAGTTTTGGAGATGAGTGGCTTTAAAAGTTCTGACAGTGCGATTGCCAGGAAATAGAATTGAGAAAATGCAGAGAATAATGGTTGTGTTCTGCAGTGCTGGAATTGAGTCCGTTTTCTTGCGTTTTGTATGTGAGGAAAACACACATACAAAACTGTGAAAAGTTTAGGCATTTGGAGACTGTTCATGGAAAAAGGCATTTTAAATACAGCTTCTTGAAAACCAAATTATTAGGCTACTAATATACTGACGTGTATGGTTTTTTACAAATAATTAAATTAGAATTGATAAACTCAATGTATAGTTCAGTAACTAGAATGAATGTGATTAAAATGATGATGTAACAATTTATTAGTGCTGCTTCTAGTTACACAGAATACGTACTGCTTACGGAAAAGCTGTAGTACCACCTGTGACGTGAGTGTGATGAATTCAAGTACTTCCCCAGTTATAAGAGGGTAATGAATTTTTTGTGATGTGTGTTGGGTTAGCTGCACCTTCTTCATAATGTCATTTTGTAAAAGTGGATGAACTCACCTCTAAACCAGCTATAAGTGAGAATTCCTTTTTTCTTGATGATCTTAAGCCTTTATTTTTATCTCTGAAGGCAATCTCCTAAACTACTAGAAGAGGATTTTACAGAAGCACATCAAAGAAACAGTGTTTTGTGTCATAGGTCAAAAGCTCTAAATGTGGAAGGTGAGACTTTTAGATTTTTTCTTCTCAGTTGACTTTTTGCATGCACTGTTCAGTGTTAATTTGTGTATTTTGTGTGATCTGTTAAGGGCAGTAGATGAGCTGCCACACTTGATTCACGGATTGGTTTTTTAATACATTTCCAGTAGCTAGCAAGAACAATCAGTACCTTTTGCTTCTTCTCCTGATGCTTTTCTTGGCAAAGCTATTGACAAGTTTGTTCTATAAGAAACCTCATTTTTCTGGGTTTTTCTGCATGAGTAGCTTTTTTCGAAGGGCTGCAAAGTTGTGTTGCATACATAGTATTTATCAGTGCTTTATCAAGCAATTTTTTCCCTGTATTTTAGGTGCACTTTTTAAATGCATGTTTTCTTTTGCCTCTTGTGTGTTTATCCTGTCCTGGATGTAGCAGCAACATAATATATAGCTAATAATGCACTATTAACCTAATCATTATGTGCTAGTCAGTCTTCGTAATTCCCGGATAAACGGAGAAAGAATTTATCTGGACTTTTAATCCCAGATTTCAAATTCTGTCATTAAAAGAATCAGTGTTCTAATTTCTGTTGACTTGATGAATATTACCTAGAAGACTCTGGTGATTGTCTATTCCTGTTGTCTCTTGGAGGAGAACACCCCGCAGAAGTGATTTCTGTGTTTGCTTTTACAGCTTTCCGAGGTTATGTGACACATAAAGCCGCTGACTATTTTTCTTCTAGGGAAGTAAGTTGATCTAAAGCTTTATATTCCACCCTCTTGTCTGCACACAATGTGCAACAAAGCAACTGATGCATATGTGTGTTTTCTTTCTGCTCGTTTTTTGAAATTCAGAAAAGACTAAGAAAAAACCAAGAAAATTCACTTTGCCCAGCAGTGCATAAGTTCTGAATATGTTTTGGGCTTTACATTTAAAAAATACCACTTTGCATGCACTTTGTGTTATGACATGCTAATGTTATTTGTTTCACAGAGATCTGCATTTTGGACAAACACTCAAGTGGTTTTTTTTCCCTAAATTTTTGCAAAAGCTAGAGGGGGGAGCAGACTTTTTTTTTTTTTTTTTGTTTTTTGAAATTCAGATTTAGCATTTATTGCAAAACACAGATTAATCAAAACTTTGTTATTTAAGTTCTGTGATTAAGCTTTATTGAAAAAGTAGTTGTGGAGTCTGGTCAAGATGCAGTATAGTATTACAAATTTTGCATAACAGTGGGAGGAAAACACTGGGTGTAAACAGGAAATTGCGATTCCTATTTCTAGGAGCACTTTTTTATTTTTCACAAAGGTGCACCAATGCTTACAGAACTTCTGCTTGGAAGTTCTTTCCTTAGACCTTCCCTTGCACAATTCAACACCACTTTCTTGGAAGCCCAGGGTAATTGAAATGGAGTGTGGGGGTGGGTACTGAAGGTAAAAACAGGTCTGCAAAACATTTTTTTCCCTGGGATTTGGCTGTAACCCTGTATTTGAACTTACTTTCCTTTTTCCCTCTGAATTTAGACCAGAACTTACTTTAAATTTGGGCTGTGTGATGGCAACTCAGAAAGACTAGCAAGGTAAACCTTTATTAAGCCTTTTTTATGTGTGTAAATGTCAGGCTGGGGGAAGACTTGTCCAAGTAAACACATCGGTTTTTTAATGTGTTCTTTAAACTTTACTGACGTGTTCTGTGTGGTTGTCTAGCATTGTGGGGACACACTGAGCACAAACGGCGTTTCATTGAGAGGCAACGGGAAACAAATTGGCTCGGCTTGAAAGTGTGTGAAAGCTTCAAGCGCTGTGGTAAAACGATGATAAAGGTTCCAGGATAGAGCTGCTGAAACGCCAGGCTGTGGTAGGAAGGATTGTACCCTTGGAGTACCTCTTTCTCCCACCCCCTGCTGATCTAATTGAACCTTCTGCTGAGATAACCAGGCACAACTAAATAAAAGAGTAGATACCAACAATCGTTTGTGCTAATTGTCACATCTAAATTACATTCACTTGCTTATTTGCCTTGTGAACCCTAAGGAAGTGTGAACCCTAAGGAAGTGTGAAAGCGGGTGTCTTTCCCCACCCTTATTGCTATGAAGGTTAATGCTCATGTGTTAGGGGATAGTCCCAGATAATCGCTTCAGATCTGTTGCACAAGGGACCTGTTCTGAAAGGAAGATGTACCGACCTCAGAAAATAAATTTCCTACATTGCTAACCTTGCCCAAAGAGGAAGAGAAGCTCAAGATTTCCTCTATGGCTGTCAGTCTCTGCAGCAGTGTTTTCCAGATCCTTTTACAGTCTGTCAGAAGGAACAAACAGCTCAGGAAGAACAACGCAATGATTCCTTCCTGGAATAAGGCTGGTTTATTTGTTTTGGGGAGAGTTTTGTCAGCTGTTGCAGAAAACCAAGTATGGATGATTATACAGTAGAATTTAATAGCCTTCCTAACAGTTTGCCGGTAGACGGTTTTGGCATCATCTGTCATATATTCTGAAGATTTTATCAGCATAGTCAGTATCTGAAAAGACAATACTTGAGCAACAAAAATGAATTCTGGAACGTTAATAGCAGTGCATTTACTCTTACTGAGGATAAGAATCACTACCAGCTACTAAGATTTTGTTCAATCTTGCCAAAATTGTCAAATTAAATAGTTTCTTTTGAGAGAAATCTAGTAGACTATTTTCTGGAAAATAGGGTGTTTGCTGAATATTGCAGTATGAATTCAACTATTTCAAAAATAGGGTATGTATTCAGTGATACATATTTTCATTTGAAATACTCATGCATGTAAAGTATCTGTAGAAAGTTTGACATTTTATTTAAAATGCATAGGTTTTTTTCCTTAACAGTTTTTTGTTTGCAGGCCCTTCAGTCGCGATACCAAAGAGAAAAACGTCCATCACCTGTTCCCTTCAAATGTTGGGCACTGGGATAAACCAGCTGTAGCTCTATCAGCTGACATGGTGTGTTAACATAAAATTTCCTTACATTCTCACTTGGTTTTGTATTTGCATAGGTAATACTGCATTTCTTAAACCCCTGCAGCCCTAGTAGTTGTGTGCTATTATTCCGTCTTATCATAGAACTCATGTGCAGCTACAGTGTTAATAAAACAACTTGACAGAGTGAGTGCAGCTGAAACCTATTGAGGTCATAGCTGGAGGGGGTTAGTTCTATCAACTGGCTGTGAAATTTTTTTGAGTTTAGCTTTTCCTAGATGACACCCCAGGTTTCACAGTGTTTGGGTATGGGACTTCTTTATTTGTTTAGAATTTGGCTACAAGGCCCGCATCCTTAGAGCAATAATTCAGGGCAAACAGCTTGTTGGACAGATGGATCTCTCTTTAAACATTTTTCCTGAATGAGTGGTGTGATGTTTTAGGCAGGGGGAGCCAATGTTGTGGATATTTTAAAATAACGAAGTTAACTAGAAAGGAATGATACATCCAGTGTGCATCTTTTTTCCTTCTGTGGGAATTGTCCTGTACACAGTCACAAGAATCATGACTTGTAAATGTCTGTCATGATTTCTTAGGTAGTATTTTTAGTGCCTGTTAAAGTTTGAATATGGTTATCTTGGATCAGCCTCATACTTGGAGCTTACTACATTTTTGTTAGCGTTCCCAAATGATACGTATTCCTAAATACTTTTTTCTAAGCTGCCATATTCCCATTCTTCAATCTTGCATGTTTTCTTTGCTCTGTATTAGTAACTTTACTTTGCTTTTCCTCCTGTACTGTTCATTTGTTTTTATGAATGTGCAAATTGTGTGTATTTAAAAAACAAATTTAGAGTCTGTCCCAGAAATACTCAAGTGTAGATGTTCCCAGTGAAATTCAGGTGAGCTAGGTATAGCTGTTGGCCACTGTAGAGCTGCTCATGGTCTTGCACACATCAGTCACTCACATCTGTTGCCTCTGTCAAAGTGGCAACTGGTCTTGGTCTTGTCTTTTAGTCACATAAGCAGCTTTGTGTTCATTGGCAAATCTTTCCTCAGGATAACTATACTGGACAAGATACTGAGGAAGCTTTGTGCATGGCTATTGATAATCTTGGCCACTTCCATGGAGTGGTCAGGGTGGGTGAAAATCAGTTAAATAAATCATGAAATACTAAATCCTATCCTTGACTGGGAGTTTTTGGTATGAGTAGTCACATATTAACATACTATTTAAATGTGCTTTTACTGCATTTGTTTTGATATATCTTTGGTCTTTGAACTGGTCACACTATTTCTGTGAGCATGGAGCCTTCAGCTACAGGCTGTACTCTAGAGGGTGGGTCTGTGAAGGAGAACAGAAGCCTATACCTAATTTCAAGTTAAGAGGTCAATAGAAATACTTAACAGAACCTTAACCAAGCTAGTCTATAAATACTAAGTTTTTGTGTTTCTTTGGATCAGGGAAAAACTCAGCATTTGTTTTTGCTCTAGCAGCTATGCGAACTTTCTAGTCCAGATGTGCTTCTTTCTGGATTTAAAGGCAGAAAAGAAATTATAGAGGCAACAGAAGTAAAAAAAAGGTTAATAGACATAATATGCAAATCAAGGAATGCATTTTTATGCATCGTATAAAACATAAGAATCCTAAAATACCAAAAGGTGCTGCATATTAATAGATTTTATTGGGTAACTTTTGACTTCATCAATGATAATTATGTATTTAAACTTCTAACTCTCACTAAATGTGCTGTAGGAAAAAACTTGCAATTGTGTCTTTGCTGTTGGTTTACATTTTATTTCTAAGTCACACAGTCACAGAAGTATTTAATTATCCAAAAGTTTATTTCTACTGAGTGTGCTTTAAAGCCTCTTTTCTATCACTTTCCTGACATACTTTGTTGTAGTGGCCAGTAGGTCTGTTGAGCAAAGCTATGTTGAATTCCTAATTCATCTACTAATAGTAACTTGGAACAATGTGCCATTTCAGCAGCTCTAATAGAGTAACTCATGGGTATAAGTGTAGTCTTGCAACAGCTTGTCAACAAAGATTGAGAATTGCCAAAGCAGTGTTGCATTACTGGTATTTTCTTCCATAGTCTCTTCATTAAATGTAACTGTAGTGACAAAACTGACACTTAGCCAGAGGAAGAATCTTTTTAATTTTATTTTCCATTTATGCTCGTAGTGAACTTTAAGAAACAGTAGAAGTCTCAGCGTGCCAGTTACCTGTGTGTGGTGCTATGTGTGAATGTCAAGTAAGGAAAACGAGACAGTAATCCCAAGGTCTTCATGTTGCTTGCCTCATAGACTGAAGGCTTCAGTTGAGGAGGTTCCAAACAGTGCAAGCTGACTTGAATTTAGAAAAAACAAAGGGCTGTCATGAGCTATAAGTGCCTTTAAGTGTGTCTTGCTGTTCATTGCTTCTATAACGAATTTTTAAAAATAGTATTGTGAGAATAATAATGAAGTAATAAATGTCTGTTTATCCATCCTGAACAAAATAGCTCCTGAAACACTTGTTGAAAGTGAAGCACGGAAGAGACACAGCTAGACAAGCTGCATATAGAACTTTTGATGAGCTTATTACTCAACTCTCAAGGTACTCATCTAGTTTTGTGATACAGCAGGGTTGAGCTCCTTCTATCAAGAAACTATTCCTAATTAAAGTAAAAGAATTATAAACAATTTTATTCTCTTGTAGCATTGTTTCAGTATACCTGTTTTTAATTTCTGTGCAGTGTTTTTGCACTTTCATTGTGGGCTCTTGGAGCTGCCTTGTATGGTTGGAAAACACTAGCTTATGCAGCCTCCACTCTTAAAAATAAGAAATAGTCATAGTGTTAACTTCCTTAAAAAGCTCAATTTTTCAGGATTTTTAATACTGTCATTAATGGATGATCGTTTTAACAGCAGGAATAATTTCATTTTTTTTCAATTTACTGCAAATTTTCAAGCCAGTAGAAGCCCAAGGACACTTTATTTCTTCATTTTCAAAAATAATCGTGTCTTCAAATTTGAGAGGTGTGTCAAAGCTTAGGTTTCCGGAAGTGTCTCTGAGGCTGGGATCTGGTGTCTTAATAGACTGAATTGTAAAAACTTAACTGTTTAGGTTTTGGTTGGATGTGTTTAAAAATATCAGAAGGCTTAAATTGAGGAGTATTTCTAATGCTGGATAAAAAAATACTTCTCTAATAAAGTGATTTTGCAGTGTGAACTCAACTTCTGTGGCTCCTCCAGTTGCACAGTGCATTTCCCATGCTTCTGCTTCCAGCTGTTTTGGGAAGATTTTGTGTGTGAGATGCATCCACTTCGTGTTAGGATATGACTCACAGTTGTGTATTGGAATCTGTACAGCTGAGTGGATACTAAATTCTGAAAAGTAATTTTTTGATACAGGAAAAAGAAATTGCTTGCAGAATTGATGGAGAGCATCAACACCTACAGTGCCAGTATTGCAAAAGCTAAAGAAGTAATTGAAGAGAAGAAAAACCAGTTGATTGGTGCCATTAGGACTGCAAAGGAGCTAAAGTTCTCAGATTCTCTAGGCCAGTGGTGTGATCTTGCTCAGGTAATTACATTCTTGCACTGTGAAATAATTTATTTAAGGAATACATTCAGGCTTGGATTGAAAGTTTCTGTGGTCCTTGTTTGGTGACTTCAGTACTGACTTTTTGCAGTGTTGTATTCCTAGCCCACCTTTATACAGACACAGTTTGTGTTTGGTCTTAGTCACAAATTACAGTCTGGTGACTGATGTGAAGCAAAAAGGTAGTTCTTGTCCTGAGATGTTTGCCAGCTGAAACAGCAGTACTGTGATACAGTACTGATCAGTGAAAAACTGGTGTTTCCATCACTTCTGAAGTCTCAAGCTTTTTCCATTCCAGAGCTCTCAAACCTGCTCACTGAACTACTCCAGTCTTAATAGCCAGAGTCTCCTGGTCCTCTTAGTCCCAAGCCTTTACTTTCATTCTTCCTCCCCATAATATCTGCTGTTCATGGGAACCCATGCTACTTGCCATGCTATATCAGGCCAAAGGCCCATCCTGTGGAATCTCCTGTCTCTGACAACAGAGAGGGAAGGAGGCTTGGAGGAAGCATCTGAGGAACTGGGCATTTAGTGAGTACAGGAAGCTGAAGGTTAAGGGGTTTAGAATCAGTAGGATACATCAGAGTCACTACTGAATAAATATTGCATCCTTCTGTCATAAGCTTGTGTAATACCTTCTTGAATGTCTTTGTAAATCTTGTGGCAATGTGTATGGGTGTTTGCATATGTGCATTATGTATGTGTGTTTCTACACAGTGGCAGTAAGTTCCACATTTTATATTTAAAATGAGGTGTATATAAAATAGCTCCTTCTGCTCTTTCAAAATAAGCAATCCAGTTACTTGATTTGCAGCCTTTAGAGCCCTTGTTTAGTGAAAAAGAAGGAATAATTAGTCTCATCACTCTCTGAAGAATCGTGCTTTTCAGAGTTGTGCTCCCTGCATTCATTCATCACTTCACATATGAGAAAACAGTCAGTCTTATCTGACCCAGAAAAGAAGTCTAATCCCTTTTTTAATTTTTTTGTCATTAGCTTCCGTCTTAACCAGTGTGAAGTTTTGGGGGGAACTGGCAGCCAGCACTGCCCTCCCACTGGCCTGCCTACTTATTTAGAAGTGACTTTTTTCCTGCTGAAACAGAAGGAGTACATATCTGATTTCTACTTCTATTTCCATGTTAGCCTTACAGAACACTAGGTCTTGGCAAGGTAGGAAGATCAATGTGAGCATTGGCTATTGGCTAAACTCTTGGAGGTTTTTCCATGAAATTAAAGGTGTCATGCTCAGGGTTTGCCATGTTGTAGATAATAGGAGTGTGTGTAATTTACTTTCTGTATAATGGAAGTTAAGATGGTATTTTTTCATCTCAGGTTATTTATGACTTAAAGTTACCAGCTGAGGCTGAGCTCTCAAGAGTGAAGAGTTTGAAGGAAAAAATACTTTCAAGGTAAATGACTGGAGTGGGAAATACATTAGGAGGTAAAAGGGTGCACTGGTCATCTTAATTACCTGTTCATAAAACAGTTAAACAGCAGAAACTGACCTGCTTCACTTCACTGAAGAACTACTTCAGACATCCATATAAACTCACTAACAGCACACAGTAACCTTCACTTGAGTCATTAGGGACAAAGCATGTAAAATTTACTACTATGTAAATATATGCATTTTAGAAATGCTTTAACTTCTGTCACTTCTAAATCTCTTCTTGCATTATAGGTAGAAATGGGAGAATAATGGCTTAATTATTTTTTTTAGTGAATCAGATTCTGACCTTCAGGAAACACTTAAATGGTTGTAGGGGTACTGATGTCTCAAGGAATTTGTAGAAGATCCCAATTGCTATGCAGCCCTCACTGGAAGTAGCAGGTGATTTCTGTTCCAGAAATGCGTAAGAAAATAGGTCATGGCTGTGGTACATCTGACCCTTTGCAACTTTTGGTCATAAGGCTGGTCAGAGTGCTGCAATAAAGGCCACGTGCAAATGGTAAAGGAGGGACAGAACAAAGATGGTGGTAGTTCGAAACATCTCAAGGACCCTGTTATATTTCAGGACTAAAGTGGGGGTGTGCCATCAGATTCTGACTGGCACAGGGAACTGAAGCTCCAAGTTGATTACTTGCATGCAGAGTGTGATTATAGAGTCATTCAGATTGGATAAGACCCCTAAGATCATTGAGTCCAACCATTAACCCAACACTGCCATGTCCACCTTTACCATGTTCCCAAGTGTACATGTGTTGTGTCTAAATATGATTTAAATCGCAGAATGGTTTGGGTTGGGAGGTCATGTAGTCCAAGTCTCCTTCAGGGAGCAAGGACATTCTCAACTAAATCGGGTTGCTCAGGGCCCCATCCAACCTGACCTTGAACCTTTCCGTGGATGGAGCAGCTACCACCTCTCTGAGCAGCCTGTTCTGGTGTTCCACCAGTCGTGCTGTAAAAATGTCTAGTCTAAGTCTACTTTCTCTTGAAAAAAGTAAAACTACCCCTTGACCTATCACAGCAGGCCCTACCAGAAAGTATGTCCCTGTCTTCGTGGAAGGTGCTTTAAGGTCTCCCCAGTGCCTTGCCTTCTCCTGCTCTCTCAGCCAAATACCTTCAGGGTGGTGAATCAACCGCTTCTCTGGGCAGATTGTTCTGATGCTAGACAAAAGTTGACTGCCTCTGTCATGTTAGTTGAGTTCTTGAGTCAAAATATGGATAAAGCAGTCTTTAGAATGGTCTCTTAGTAAGCTTAGGCTCTACCTGCCTATTCAGTATTTTGAAGATAATGCCAGTGATGAATGAGAGTTTCAGAGAAGCCTATTTAAATGGACAAAGGCAAGCTCTCCTAACTTAGAAGAAAGGTAAAACATGACAAAATCCAATCTTTTTTGCTTTGGAAAACTTTTTAAGAACTTGAGTGGAGCGGGGGACAAAGGAGACCTGATGAAGGTCTCATAGGTTATGTGACTCCAAAAGAACACCCAAGGTGGAAAAAACCACACCTAGGAGGTACATGATAGTTTAGGCACATTTTGTAGACACTGAATGTTCTAGAATAAAATGATATATTCTTGAAGAGGCGGTGGCAGAAAAGCACAGGTGGTTATTCCATCCTGTTCACACTTTGTTTTTTATAAACTGTCAGTTTTAAAAATTGGACAGCAAAACTAAGGATTTGATTGAAATTATATTTGTGGTTCTCTTAGCCTAAATGTAAAAAACTTGAAAGATTTTGCCAGTTTTTTATTGCTGAAGAAATTCATTAGGAGCGGAACAATAAACAGAAATGTGTTTTGGACTTCAGAGACTTTTTTTTTCTTGAGGAAGAACCTGTTTTTCCTCTGTCCAGAATAATTTATTGAACTAAACTGAGCGTCGGTGGGAAAACTGAGTAAGTCAATGTTGCAGTCTTCTCTGCATGAGTGGAGAAAGCAAAAGGCAAGAGAAGTTTCAAGTATGAATGTGAAGATAAATGTGCAGCCAAATCTCTTGTTCATAGAAGTAGGAGAAATAAACTGGAGAATGTAATCAATCTCTTACTGTGCTGAAAAAGAACATAGATTTCAAACTGTCAGAGTGATTTAGGTATTCACGTCTCCTTCTGTGATACTTTATCTCTTCTCTTGAGCTTGTTCCTGAACAGTTAGGAGATTGTCTTTGCTAGAAAATTTGGGCAAGATTAAATGGGTAATGACAGAGAACTATTTTTTTTTTATGAAAGAGGATAGGTACAGTAACTTAGCTGTTCTTCTAATGAAGATAGCTATTCTTCAATGAAGTATTCATTGCAGACAAAATTTTAAAAATGATATGCTTATGGAATTCTTAGCATGTATTGAGTCAATTTCAGATGCTTATGTCGCTATTTCAGTTAGTCCAATTTGTCTTTCAGTTGTGGCGCTTTGGGTTTACTTGTGTTTCACTCAAGTATATTTTGCCGTGTTGCTTGAGTAATCAAATTTTTTTGTTTTATGCTGTGTGCTTTTCAACTTTGCTTAGCATTTAATAAGACAATCATGCAATCACTTACATTAGAAAAGAGCTTTAAGATCATTGAGTCTAGCTGCAAGCCTAACACTGCCAAGGCAACCACTAAGCCATGTCCCTGAGTGCCATGTCTACCGGTTCATAATGTGTGTAATTGAGATGTTTATCATTCCAGCATACAGAAGTTGTTTCACATAGGTAAATAAATCTCTAAAGTGGACAGCAAATACTGAAACCATAGTATTCTCAATTCACAATCTAAATACTGATTGCATCAAATGCGAGAAGATATTACTTAAGAACAACAAAAACCCTAAAACTTTTATTTTTAAAACTACAATTGCTTAAATTTTAATAGTCTCTTTTATTTCTTCCCCTGAAGTCTGTGACGAAAACTTGAGAAAATGGGATTCAGTTGCTTTTGGGAATGTTGTAGTTAAAACTAATTTTGTTAGGAAAGGCTTATTGCAAACTGTAATATTTGAAAAGTCTACAAGTTATAATGAAGAGTATCTGCTACTACAAAAGCATCTGACCTGCATTTTGGTTTTATGTAACATGAACCATTTTATTGCATTAACATTTTTTCAAGTAATTTGTACTCGTGGTCTCTGATAATCTAAGCAGGAGTAGCTCTTGCTCTTCTTGAACTGTGCTCAAGAATGTGTTGTGTTTATGCCAGTTCCTTTTAGGTTTTAGAAATCATGTTGTCTTGATACTCAAAAGCTTAATACAGTTTATTCCTAGCAGCTCTTAAGCGGTGTTTTCTTCACCTAGTGATGCATTCTTGATAAAACCTCTGCTTTGTCTCATGTTTTTCTGGAAACAGAAAAGTCTCTAAATAGTTTTTTTCTCTGACATAGTGAAGACAGTGGACAAGACACATTTATCCTTAGTGACCAAGAAGAAATGCCTAGCTTCCAAATAGAAGAAACACTTGAAGATGACTTAAAAGGCAAGTTCCTTAATATGTGATGCTTTTAATGTTCCATCGTTGAGCGTGATGTTATTTTTGTCTTGTATTATGTAGTGTGTTTGTAGTTATAGTTGGATCATACAAAATCTTTAATGATGTCTATTGCAGTTCCTTCAAGCTAGCCTCCTTTTTTTATTTTTGTCCTCCTCCTTAGCTTGGTAAAAGTAAAACTTCTCACAGGATCTCTCAGAATGGTCATAAATTCTAGTACCAGCCTTCATGATTCTCTTTGACTTGTGGTTGTTGCAGTCTTGTTCAGAGTTTGAGACTGGCTCCTGGAGAATTCTTTTCCATCAGTTCACTCAGTTTCCTGAATCTTCTCCCACACCATTCGTATGCAATCCATTGGTAATACATACTTAGGTTCCTTAGCTTGTCAGGTTTTCCCTGGGCTCTACTAGTAAGAGTGAAGCTAACAGGTCCCTGAAGGGATCCTTCCCCTCTGTTAGGCTTTTGGGAGACTGAATCTGGAATACTGTGTCCACTATTGCACATCACTGTCATACTGGAGCAAGTTCAGCAGACCCTACCAGGCTACTGGTGTCCAGAAGGTGCTCAGGGTCTTAGAGGTCTTCCCCAACCTTAATGATTTTATGATTTTACGCATAAGATAGCTGACTCACCACATCATTGGTGATGGTGACCAGGGGTGATCAGAAGAGTTTGTGCTCTTACACGTGAAATCTTTCAATTCATTCTTGCTTTTTATTCAGATAGTGTGTTACCCACTGGAAATGCCCAGAAGTGATCTTGCGTCTATTCTGGACGTTGCATTTCCTAAACTTGGAAGCACAGTCCTATGTACCTGCTCAGAGTGTTTTAGATGCCGTATTCTTTATACGCAGAATCACAGAATACTATGAGTTGGAAGGGACCCACAAGGATCATCTAGTCCAACTCACCATCTAACGCCCGTACAGAGACTGAACGCACAC
>WEKX01003239.1:29864-53554 GCA_013390025.1 Pitta sordida
CCTAAGTCTCTCTCCACTTCACTACTCTCAAGCCACTCCAGTCTTTCTTTGGCCCGTGATATGTTGTGGGTCAGAGGTGGCAGTGCTCAAAGGTGCTGCAGATCTATCTGATGCGCCCTGATCAGTCATGCAGGTGAGATGGAATATAGATGGTATTATCCACCCTTTGCAGGAAGCTTTGTAGTGTAAAATACTAGTGTACAAATTGGATTACTGGGCTTCTAAAACCCTCTGAGCCATTAACCACTTTTCAGTTGCTTCAGAAAAAGAAACCTACCTTTTTTTTTATCCACAGTGGAGGGAGGTATGTGCAGTAGACTGTTCCATGATCTTCAAGGAATATTAATATGGCACCCTGAATAACTGTACAAAACTGCTTAGCTTAGATGTTCTTAAGCATAGGAGTCTTAATCTCTGACTTGCTTTCCTGTTTCTCTGTTAGAGGACAGTACAGACTCTAAATTACATACTTAAATTCAGGCTACACTCTGTGAGCAGTGAGACAGCCTTTTGTTTTGCAGGGTAGCATAAGGGAGGGAGTTCAAAAGAGCAACTACATTACGAAGCAGGCATGGTAATACATAGTTGGAAACAAGTGTGAACAGACTTGTTAGAATAAAATCTATTTGAGGTTATGTTATGATTGGGTTTATGTTGCATTAATCTAATGTCTAACAGTGTCTGTTGAAGTCACTTGGAGGATGTCTGATAATGTGTTTTATGTCTTACTCAGGTTTGACAGAACTGGTGGTTGTAAGCCACGTTATAAATCCAGGCCATTTCTATATTCGGAGATACTCGCAGCTGAAAGAAGCATTGGCTTTGGAGAAAAAGTTGGAAAACTTCTGCTGTAATTGCAGTTCTTATCTCTTGCCTTCAGATGTTTTGGAACTAGGTAAAAGGTTAATTTTTAGAAGTCAACATAGCTTAAGATACTACATTGGTCTACGGATTCTTTAGTACCATATGTCTTTTTTCTCTCCTCTCCCCCACCCCTTTACATAGCAAAGCTGTTGTTACATGTTCTTGAATCTGCAGTTAATTTTTTTAGAGAATCATTGTTCATGTTGTTTGGTAAGGAAGACTTTTATGAAGTCCTATAAACCAGTAGAATTAAAAAAGACTGCAATTCTTCTCAACCTTAGCTAACTTGAATGCATAGCCAGCAGTTGAAACATCTCCCGGTAAACTTGCTTATTTTCCAGTGTTAGTGGTAATAGCTAATAGCTTTCTCAGCACACTGCTTGTTATGGTGAGCCCAGTTCTTTAATTACTTCAGTGAATCAGCTTCGTCATGCAAGCAGCATTCTCTTTAGCATAGTGGTGAATGTCCCCGCCTCTCATGCAGGAGACCGGGGTTCGATTCCTGCCAGAGAGCCAGTTGTGGTGTTTAAGAGTTGGACTTGATGATCCTTGGGGGTCCCTTCCAACTCAGAATATTCTGTGGTTCTGTGGATAGTTGATTTTTTTTGAAGTTCACCAATTAGGAACCATTCCAGAAGTAAAAATGGAAGACAATAATTGCTAAATCATTACAATAATTTTCTAACCCACGTGTTGATAATGTTGTCCACTTCTAGAATGTATTTAGAAAACTGATAGTAAGTATATAATAACCTCATTTATCAATGTTTTTTTTTGCCGTTTCACTAAGAGTAGAGGAAGTTTGCCAGAAATTACTTCTTAATGCAAGCTGACCACTTCCTTGCCTTAGAGACACTGTGCAGTTTAATGTGGGGGGAATTTCTAGTGGCTGTAGAAATAAGGTGTCATGGGTAGAGTTTTAGAATAAAACTTTTTTCCAGATGGACAATTAACTGATTCCCTGTCCATCTTCCCTTCCCCTACCCCTCCCTGCCTCATTTCTCCTTTTGTTTTGCCTGTTTGGTTTTTTCCCTTCTCTGAGGCAACATGTCCCTTTGAGTCCTGAGAGGCAGGGGGGATGGGTGGAAGTGTGGCTGTGCCTGTTCACAGACTGGGCATGGCACAGCTCGATGTCCCTGCATGTGCACAAGGGGAACACCCTGGCTCTGTCACCCTGGTGCCGATGCCCTCCTGGGCGGTGTGGCTTGGCAGCACCACAGGCGTGCGGGGGAGTGCCCTTGTGGGGATGGCATGGAGGATGCTGTGGTGGGTCGGGCCGGTGCTGGTCCTGATGCTGTGCCACCTGCACCTCCCACCGCCTCCACTGCAGCTGCCGTTGGCCCACAGGCTGCTGCTGCTGTCTGCCTGCAGATTTGCAGACAGGCATGGAGGGATCTCTAGGGAGGATAGTATTTGGAGCAGTGGGAGTTGGCAACATTGCGTGGGAGGCATTGGGAGATGTTGTTTGCTGTGGGACCAAGACTCCATGTTTGGGCACATAGCAGGGAAATAAAGCCTGTGCTCCCCTGGCAGAAATGGGTGGCCATGGGGGTCAGGGCGGGCTGCGTAACAGCCAGTAAGAAGGTGTGATGACACAAAGACATGCCCACAAGGTGTGGGACTAGGGGAGGGGCCTGAGGTCCTATAAATACCGCTGCCAGGGCTCACAGAGGGGAAGCTGGCTTGTGGATCTCCCAAAGTGGGGATGTCTCTTTTGCTCCTCTGATCTTGACTGCCCAGACCCATCCCCCTGTGACTTACAGGGGTGCTCTGTAGTAGTTCCAGTGTGTTATACTTAAATATTGAATTTAGTCCTTTTTATTTGTTTCCATATAGGTGCTACAACTTTCATCAATAACAAGGAAACTGGAACGTGGTGCCGTGGAACTATCACTAAACTAATTCCCCTAAAAAGTAGAAATCAGAGGAAACCTTGTGGTCAAATACGATACAAAGTGTGTGATGTCGCATTGCTAAGAGTATTCCTGACTGATTTCGGAAGCTCTCTAGTGCTAATTTTCTCAGGGTATGTTTACAGAGACAGATGTTTGCCTTCACTTGTTTCCCTTAACTACTGTTACTCAAGAAGATCTCTACTGGGAAACAAGTCCTTTCTCAACTTGACACAACCAGATACAGAAGTGACACTAATGTTAGGTACATATGTGTTTCCACAGGAAAAAGTGGCAGTGTGTTTAAGTACACAAGAGTACAAGCCTTCATTCACCAACATACTTAATTTAGACTTGTGTTGTAAAGGAGACCGTGCTTAAAATACAAAAAAAAACTTATTAAGACTTTCTGATTCTACTTCATTGGTTTCATTAACATGACATTATACGAATTACTGCAATAATGACCTTTATGATAAATCTGGGGTTTGTTTTGGGGGTCTTTCAGGTGTTGGGTTTGGGGTTTCTGCTTTTTAGCTAGTACTGCATTTATTCCTGTTGACATCAGGTATGATCCTGCTGAAAGGCCTGACCCTGCTGCTGTGCAGACTATTGTAACAGATGACATACGTCTGTTTGTAAGGAAGCCTGATCAGCGTATGGAGGCAGAACTTGCAGCTGTTTCTCCTTTAGCAGTACGGTGTTCATTGAAGGATGTTGTTCCCAAAAACCCCGTAAGTACAAGCTGCTTGAAGTACTTCAGGGACTCTTAAGATTTGTGTTAAAGAACTTAAATATGTACTTCTATATCATGTCTGTCTCATAACTTAATGCAAGTAGTAACTTTCAAAAATCATCCAGGGAATAAATGGCTGCAGCATTAAGAGAATCTTTTCAGGGATTGTCCTTTTGTTAATTAAAATTTTTTGGCACATATGTATGTTGTATATTCGTGTAAAGAAACTTCCATGCGAATTGGGAGAGCAAAAGTGTAAGTCGTCAAAGAGTGTAAGACAATTCTAGTTTATCAGAGCAATCCAAGGGGATGAAAACTTGAGACTTTGAAAGGAAAATGGTGGAAACTGCAGCTCTTTAATCTGACTCAGTTTTATACAGTTAAATAAATACATTTACTAATCCATCATAGAAGAGTTCTGTTAAGTGCTGTCCTGTCTGTGGACTAGACAGTCTTAACTGTGTTCAGTCTTTAATCTGTGGTTTTGTCCTTAACTTCTGTTTTATTTTCAATTAGTATTTGTATTTTTTGATATCTCTGACATCTTCACTATCTTTCTTTCTAACTCAGAGTGAAGGTTGGGGAGAGGAAGTAAGGACAACATTTTTAAAAATGGTAAATAAAAAAATCGTTTCAATGATCATATTTAGAGAAGAGGATGGTGTTCTTATTGTGGATTTGCGAAAACCTCCATGTAATGAAAAGAGCGGTAACATTCCACTGTCTCTCAAGGATGCATTAGTTTTCTTAGATTTGGCAAGGTACGTGTTTTCCTTTAATTTATGCTCTTGTGCCATAATTGGTAACAGAATAATGCTTACAAAGTGAAGTTTACCGAGCAAGTTACTTTTGTGGTGTTTACAGTATGTGTGATGTGTTAACCTTCAGCAATATCTGCTGATTTCCTTTCTTCACCTTCACTAATAAGCAGTATGGCGTATTCATTTGCACTAGTCAAGACTTCATTTAGAGAGGGAACTGTTTTAGAAAATGACAAAATTTAAATCTCAGTTCAAATTTAGCTAACTAAGGAGCTAAACAAAGAAGCCTTTAGTGTCTGTCACAGACAGACAACCTTACAGAAATGAGCCTTTGATTTGGTGGGTATGCAGTGACAGGCTACTCAGCACATCTGACCCAGCCACAGGACATGGTGCAGGACAGGGCATGAGGGGTGCTGCCTTGGAGGGACCAGTAGAACAGGCAAAAGATGGAGGACATGAGGGTCATGGTGTTCGGGTACCAAGGGTGTTACAACATGGGGATCTGTAGGAAATGACATTGCACTTTATTTTGCTGCATGTGAGAGGATGTGGTTTATATTTGAGCACAATTAGTTACAGTGGTCAGAGCAGTGGGAGATGATTTTTTACCGTATTTGTATTCCTCAGATAATTGCTTTTTCTCGGAAGTGAGGAAAAGGAAATATAAAAGAAAATGGTTTTGTCGATGTGTAATGGAATCTCACTTTTTATTTCTTTTGTTATGTCCTTTAACAATTTAAGTGTATGGTACTACATCCCACATAAACTTTTTAGGAACAAGCTGCCATGTATTATTCTTTGTGAGTTACATCAGTGATGGGAGAAGATAAATATAATTGTCTGTACCAGCTGCAAGAAGAAAGGCTTAAGCTACGCATATATACATTAATGAAGTGGGTTTTGTAAGACTATTTTGTAATTTTATGTGGTAATTTTTTGTGGTAATTTTTTACATTTAAATACTATTGTTTCTTCTCAGTTAACTTTAACTGAATTTATTTCAAATTTCATTTTGTTTACCTTAGGTTTAGATCACACCTTCCCAGTCAGTTAGAAAATAATGCCATCTTGCACTACAGTCCACCTAATATTCCAAAAGAAGGAGAAGAAGTCTTTGTTGCAGTTTGTCACGTTAATAGTCCGAGTGATTTCTACCTCCAGATGGTAAGTTCAGAAATAAAGTCTGTTTAAATGAAACTCTGAACAAACTTTTTCATGTTGAGCTTCTTGTAGTCAGCACTCAATAAGCTACAACTTCCATTAAGTTCTGTCTCTTGTTACTGGTGTTAGGATTCCTATAATTAACAGATGTGGTTAATTCCTATGATCTAGATTAGTTCCAGGAATTCTTAAAATCACAGAAAGTTAACATTTTTTGCCAGTTATGTTACATGTTTAATTCCTGTGTGGGTATGTAGTGTTTCAGTGTTCAGAAGGGTGATTGAGCAGGGCAGTACTCAAAAATTGTTAGGCTCTTTAATTCACTATATGGATTCTTAAGCACTTTTTAATTTTGTGAGGAAGACTATGAAGTACACTGCTAGAAAAATTAGCCCTCTAAAGGGCAGAAATGCTATGAAAAAAGAACTTATACGTATGTTTGGAATTTTTATTTTAGAGCAAGAACCTCGATTGTTTGGCTCTTACAAAGAAAATTCAGGTTGTATATAAACATGAGAATGAGGAGGACTTGGAAATCTGCCCAGTTGAAGGCCAGGCCTGTATTGCAAAACAAGAGGATGGGAATTGGTACAGAGCACAAATAATAGGTGAAGTATTGATTGTTTTGCTCTAATGCTGGGTTGCAAAATCAGATACAGGCTGCTGGATCAGAGTCACACCCTGGCTATGAACAGAAACAGTATTACAGCCAACTAAGGAGTGTATTCTAGTGTTGGTTACTAATTCTTGGTAGTAATTCCAAAGGAGATGGAGGTGCATTGTGCTTGTGCTGGCCTCTGTTGCCTGTGTAGGCAGTGTAGTGTGTCTGTGTGCTTGCATCTCTACTTGGCATGTGTTTAGTGTGCCAGTGTCTCATAAAGTGGTTGGGGAACCAAATTGCTAATTCTGTCATCTCAGGAACCTGAAAGAGCTGGCTCTTAAAGAACACAGCTTTTGAGTTGGGTTATAAACACTTGACAATTTTATGTTGAATGATTATGGTGTGAAATTTCAGGTTTTCTCTGAAATTCTGGTGCTTTAACATCCATCAGGTAATCATCTGTTGTTGTAGTAACTTGGGTTGTTTTTCTTGAAGGGCTGCCAAGTTGTCAAGAAGTTACAGTGAAATACGTTGACTATGGCAGTGTTGCAAACTTAACTTTTAAAGACATCCGCAGAGTAAAAGAGGAGTTTCTGCGCCTTCCAGAAAAGGTAAACCAGTGCTTACCTGGTTTAAACGCTCAGAATTAATAGGATCTCAGCGAATGAAAAAAGGAAATAGAGGGTGGTTGACATTCTGAAGTAAAGAATACAAGTAACAAAGTAACTTCTTCGCCAGGGTTTATAATGAGTGACCTTTATGGTTTGGGTGTACTTTGAAAATTTCTTATATCGTGCAGTTGTAAATTAAATCTTGTGTTGCCTTGCAATGAGAAGGTATACAGTATATGCATTATGTATGTAAGTGCCTGTTAAATTAAATTTATGTGAATTAATCTCCATAGCAATCTGGATTAATTTTTGCATTCTTTCATTTTAAAATGATAATATAATGATAATGTTTTTTAAAAAGCACATTTTTGTTTCGTTTATAGTATTTAGAGTTTGATGCCTTCCTAACTTCAGTTATTATAGGAGTTCCCCCTTTTGACAAGGAGAAAAACTGAGTGGGAAAAGAAACTGTGAATATTTCTGTTGAATAAAAAATTCACATAAATGGAAAATAATAATTTCAGTTACCAACCATAATTGTTAAACTTCAAAACTTTGTATTTTAACCATGTGTAGGCATCAGAATTAGTGATTGTCATAACTGCGTTTCTAATTAATACCTTTTGAAACCTTCCAGGAGTTTTCTGACGTAGGTGCTGTGAGGGTTCTGCATTTAAACCTTCAAACTTCTACAGTGATAGTTGCGTTAGTTGTAGGTGCTTCTAGTCTGGGTTATTGGGTTATTACATTATCATCTCTCTGCAGTAATCTTTGCTGATCTCTGGACCAATTCTGTGCCTCACCATAAAGGGAGGTGAAGACTAGTAAAGTCTTTTTATTTCAGCAAGATTGTATCTGAATTTGAGATTCATGATCAGCTGCTGGGAAGAGAGGGAGCATTTGAAACTAAATCAATAGTGGCAATATGGAGCCAGAAGCCAAGGTCATACTATCCTGCATTTGTGCAAAGCAAAGTCTGTGATTCAGTTGTAATGAGATAGTCTTGATACGTATATGATGTTAGATGCATAATTCTGAATTATTCCTCAGGCAGTCAGATGTAGGCTGGCTTGTATTGAGCCTTTTGGAGGGGCAAATGAGTGGAACAGAAAAGCCAAGAAAAGATTTGAAGAAATGACTGAAGGTAAACTTGTGCTGTGTTCAATTATTGGTAAGTTACCAACAGTGTATTAATTTTTATTTGCATATTATTAAGTCAACTCAATTGCAGAAACATACACTTTCATGTTAAAAGTAGTATTTATTTGACATGGTTATGTTCATACATACTAGAGGTAGCCTGAATTGAGATGATCTAAGCATGAGCTAGTAGGAGGAGACAAGGGATACGACTTCTGACAAAGGTTCTGTTTGTCTCCTCTTTCAGACCACACCAGCGTTAGGTGATACAAATGTTCTGGTTTGTTTGGATGGACTTGTTTCCATAAATATGAGCTGGTTTTGGCACTTACTGACTTTATTCGTAGCTGGGAGTGTGAATGCTGCCACTCTGAAACATTGCCAAAACGAAAGAATTTCAGATAATATATACATGCCTTAGGAAGATTTTTCTCAATACTATTTGTTGTTTATATGCAGATGATTATTTTTCAGCCCCTGTGGAATAGTGGTTTGGAGCACATCTAATAAATGGAATTAAATGTAGCAGTTGTTTTCTTTGTTCAAAATTATTTTGTAATTATTACCGTATTTTAAGTGAATTTTATAGATACGTGCAGAGCTAAGCCTCTGTTTTGTTCATGTTCAGAATTAATTATTTTATACCTCGAATGTAACTTTACAGAATTCTGTCTTCTGGTACCATTTGTTGGACCCCCAGAATGACAAGTAGTTTTTATACTGTCACTGATTTGCTCTAATTATGTTTATATTAATTCACAGAAATTTTAGATGATAACACCTTATCTGTTGAACTCTTCAATTCCCCTGGTGATGGGAGAAAGTTCAGCATTAACTGCCAGCTAGTGGAAGAAGATGTAGCATCCTACACATCTGGGTAAATACACTGTGTATAACTTAGTGTTTGGAAATACTGGATTTGTTAATCCAAGTTGCTGACGTTAGTAACTCACCCCCAGTAGCTGGAATTTACCACATTCGTGATGAACGTGATTTGTAAATTAATTTATCAGCTGGTGTAAGTTAGAGTGCAACTCTGCAGTTTGATACTTGAATTCTCTCACTAAATTTTAGCTAACGTGATATAATTGATTCAAAAGTTGGAGATCAAATATCAATGTTCTACTTGTAGTGTCATTAAGTGCCAAATCAAAACAACGTTCAAGTGTATATTGTTAAGGTTCCTGTTTCCTTGTAAGAAAATAAATGGTGTGTTTAGCTGGCACCTGAGGTATGTCATCTTCTTGGAAGATCTGCCACTAGAAAACACTTGGATAACCAACTGTGAAAAGGACTGGAAGAGCTGGGAAGCATGCTGAGGAAATGAGGCTCATAAGGATATAACACTGGTGCATTTAATTTGCTGGTTTTTAGCAAGATAATCCATGCGCTGTATTCATGAAGTCTGTAATTACTCTTTCATTAATAATGTTTGAACACTGATGGAAATAGATTGTTAAATGGGAGTTTTTTACTCCTGAAGGAAATTCCTGCGTTTGTTCTTTTCAGAAGAAAGCCTGTAAGTGGGTTTTTTTGGCTCAGGAATATAAGTAAATTTTAGTTGTAGTTCTTGAACTTAATTCTTGTAATGGCTACCATTTTCAGTAAGGTTTTGGTAAATTTGAGCAGCTTTGTTTAAACCTGAACAGCTGAGTTCTTTTGTCACTGTCCCTAAGGTATTTTGTTGTGTTGTATCTATGCTTAGATACCTGCTTCAGGCTTCAATCAGGGAATATATGATTTTAACATAAGTTGCTGTGTGACACTGCTAACTTGTCTAATGTGGATTTTTTTTGGTTGCTTGTTTAGTTGGACTAGGGAGAAAATAAACAGGAGCAAGAAAACTCGTGGGTCAAAATAAAGATACAAATTGCTTACCAAGTACTGTTGCAGGCAAAACAGGCTTAAATAAATTTGGTTATTGCTAATTAGCATAAATATTTTACTACTCATCCAGATATTGGTGCACAAAAGACAAACATACATTTGTGAAGATTACTGTCTCCAAAAAGGCAAAGCTAAAAAAGGTAGACCTACTTCAGGTCATTGAGAATCACATTCGTGTATTACCTTCTGTGTTTAATGTTGTTGAAGGATACCTGAGCCACCTCTAAACTAGTATAATATAAGCAGGAGAACACAGTGCTTTGTTAAAGCTGACTTGCTGATTAGCAAACATTGGTAACCTTACTCTCCTGTTGGGATAGGAGGTAGTCCATGAAGAATTGTGAAATGAAACCTTGGAATCTGAAGTCCATTCCAAATTGATAGGTTTTTTTCCTGATGTATCTGCAGCTACAATGCCATACTGGTGTTACTAGGGAAGGGGTTGTAACACGTAACGTGTATTTGACTTGGGAGAACTCTCCATGGCAGATTATCCATTTCATAGTTCAGACTAGTTGTTCACAAGCTAAGTGAAAACACATACCAGGCAACACTTGATTGCTGCTGGACTTTAATCTGTCTAGTCCACACAATTCAAGTTTCATCAAGGTAGTACTTCATTTAACACTCTACTTAGGAAGGTGTTGCTGCCAGTTATGTGGTGTATGCTAGAAAGGTAAATGTTTTGGTAATGTTAATATCTTTTACTTCTGAAAGGCATACTTGCACATTGTAGAAGTTTGGTGTTGCAGCTTTTATTCAGAGGCAACATGACTTTCCAGAAGCATGATACTCATAATTTGATGTCTGCTAAGCAAGACACACCCACAGAGATTCAGCTTTTGCTGGCAGCCTGGAATGTACAGTGCTTCCATCAGACATAAGAATGTGCGAGGAAACCACCTGAAGGAGAAAAATACTGTCACTATAATGAGTGTTTCAGAAGTAGCATTTATAAATGGTTTTGTCTTTTCCTTGGTATCTTTTTCTGCTGTTGTAATTTGATTCCTATCATGTCAAAGTGGCATTATTGAGCCATTTTTCACTTTGTTTAAAACATGTTTAAACTTTCCATTCTAATTGTTTTGTGCTCTTTATAGGTACACCGAAAGTACTGCAGTAGGGCCCAGTGAAGTATGGGATGACCCTCTAGAAGAAAGTCCTAAAACCTCAGGAATTTTAGATGCTACAGACATGGTACTTGTGGATGAAAGAGATTTCGGATCACTTGCTAACAAAGAGCTACGTGGAAGAATTAGTCATGTTGTGTCTCCCAGTAAAATTTTCGTACAATTGCTGTCATCAGAAAATGTATTGAAAAGGTACTAAAAATCAAAAGAACTTTTTATGAGTTAAGATGTTCTTACTGCAAATTGGTGAAGTATAGTTAGAACAAATTCTGAATAGAGTTGCATTTGACACCACTTTTTGAGGGCTACTGACTTATGTTGCTTTATTGTGGAAAGTATAGGAAGAAGACAGGTTGGCACTACATTGTAGTTTATTAGTATTTCTGATTCCAATTTACATGATCACATTCCTTCATTAGAGCTCTGCTTAAGTAATACCAGTATCCTAAGTCATTAAATTACTATAATAGTAGTAATTTTTTTCATCACGATTGCAGTACACTTCTAGGACGTTTGAAGCCAATTGCTAGGCAATGTATCAGCTTTGTTCTGGTAGTTGTTTAGGTCGTAGTGTCTACTGTTTGAAAACAGTTAAATGGGCATGACTTAGTGCATGTTGCCTTTTTTCTTATTTATCTTTTTACCTTCTAAATTGTAACTACCTAGTTCCATTTAATTAGTTGCCATACTAAATGAATACCACACTCTCAAATTGTCAAGAGAAAACACTGAATCGTTCGAATAATGCTGTATAATGCAGTCAGGATCGCACAGATTAATTCTATACTTCTACAAAATTTTAATCAGGTTGCATGTGTTTTGTGGCTCCCATTTGATGTATTTCTGACGTGTCATGAAGAAAAACTACAGTATTATGTGTCCTGTTAGTTACTAAAACTCTGCTCCAAGCAGCGGGAGACTGAGTAAGCCCTTTACTCACTGCGTAAAACTGTACTACTAGGAAAATACATATTTTTTTGAACTTTAGTTTACAGGAGGAGATGGCTTCCATCTACAGAGAATCCCAGCCACAGTCTGTGAAGTGGGAAAGTAGTATGCACTGTGCTGTTTACATACATGACATGAGACAGTGGCGAAGAGGTCAGATAAGCCGGATTGTCTCTGAAACAAGTGCAGAGGTAAAGCTCTTACCATTACAGGATTCATACTTTCATTTCTAAACTTGTAAGCATTTATTGATTAAGGTAAAATCTTTTGCTTCTTACTTCCGTGTTAATGTTTCCTCATACAGTAACCATTTCCTCTTTTGTTGAGAGTTTAAATTAAGTTGTACACTGCTGCAAATCAGTTGACTGTCTCATCAAAGCTCAGATACCTTTAGCAAGGAACCTGGTAGTTGAGGGAAGGCTTATGAAGTTGACTTTCTCTATATTTCCACTACACTTTGGAACATGGCACAGATTCCCAAGCTGTAGTCTAACGAATCAGATGAGATTGCCGGAGGTGTGTGAAACTGAAGATCACAGTAATTCAAACTTAATGAACCTGTTTAAAAGATGGAGCCAGTTGAACTGGGAGCAGCACCACAGGAACACATGTAGTCATTCCATTGCTTGAACCCTAAACTGGTGGTGAGACACTTTGCGATGTAGGTATAACATTTTCCACAGGAGCCCCTCACACAGTGCTGCTTTAAACATGTGTTCTGATGTGCCAACATGAAAACAATCAGGAGTATCAGAAAAAGCACTTTGTGACTAGATACTTTACTTGCCTCAGAAGTACGAGTGGCTTTTTAATCATGCAGATAATCCAGGAGTTGAATTCCCATTTCTTCTCTCCACCATCATCAGGTTATGCCCATGGGTCTTTTTAGTAAGAAGCAGAAGTAGGACTTTCTGTACTTCTGGTTCACATCATCAGCTTTCTGAGCCTAAGAGCTCTCAAAAAAGCTATTTAACCACATTAGAATAAAAAGAAAGGGTGGAGGAGAGCTATTGCAATGTTTCTTGGTTTGCCGAAAAATCTAAAATCGTTTAACCCCCTTTGAGCGCATTCATATGGTTTGTTCTTTTCTTGTGCTGAGCTGGTTGTTTGTGTTGTGTGATGAAATACTTCATTGCAAAAGCCGTTTGATGAATCCTGGAAGTTTTTCTAACCTTTTCAGGCATGCTTGGAATGAAGTGCTGTTGTTCATTACAGATAACACTGAGAGGGTTTTTTCTGTTTCATTGTTTCTTACCTGTAACAGGTAATGCTTTATGATTCTGGAGCTGAAAAAACAGTGGAGATCAGCTGTCTAAGAAAACTTGAGGAAAATCTGAAGATAATGAGAGCATTAGCAATAGAATGTTCATTGACACATATAAGGTAGCCTTTCCCTTACGCTGAGTAGCAGCCTTAGAAACTAATAGTGGTGTAACTTAGTGTTTTCCTGTGTTAGCACTGATTATCTAAGATTTGGGTGCCGTTTTCCTTTTGAATAAAAAGGTAGAGTCATGGTGGTGATTTGTTTTACAAAGGTTTGCTGTTTTTTCTAAGGATTGTACCGCATATCAATAAAGCAGAAACTGTCCTATAGAAATAATATGATATATTTTATAAACTAGTGAACAGATCTGTTTTGCTGAATTCTTTCTTTCCTTGGCTTAGAATTTCATGTGAATTGGATCTCATTAAACTGTACAGAAGGTCTCTTTTCTAGACTGATAAGACAGATGTCATACCTCTGGAACTCATGTTCCTCTTCATTTTGAGGTTTGGGGGTTATAATTTTTAATCCTTCCTGTCATAGAGATCCAAAAATGAATAATCATTTCATTTTACTGTTGATTACTGCAGATTGTCTGGTTTTCCATTCTTGTTAAAGGGAAGGGGTTTTGGTTACTCTCAGAAAACATCAGCTTCTCTTGTACTAACAGATCATCATTTGTTCTTCCTTAGACCAACAGGTGGATCCACACAGTGGACAGCAACAGTGTGTGAACACTTATCCCATTACCTGACTGGAGCACAAGTAAAAATAATCATACAGGTTTGTAATCAAAAACAGTGGTATTTGTATAATTTCTCTCGGGCTGTCTGTTAGTTCATTTTTTTTCTGAATTTTTTTACTATTCAAAAAGTCCTGAGAGCAACTTGCTTAGATAGCTGTATGCTATAGGGAAAAAGGCACTTTTTCTTCTTTCCGCTCCACTTGTGTAGTTTGTGTACTGGAGCATTAGAGCAGTTTGACTATCCATTGTGGAAAGAACTTGGTCTTAGATATATTTAGTTACTGCAGAATATTGCCTATGTCTTTGAGATCACTGGATGCTGACACTCTCTACGGACAGATAAGCAAGACGCTCAATTCTTGAAAATTATTTCAACATCTACTTTATTATTTTTCAGGCATCAAAGACTTAAAGAATTGATGCAATGCTATATGAGCATCTTTAGTAATTGATTTTTTCCCACTGTTAAAAAAGAATTTTGAGTTTGATTTGTTCAGTTACTGTTGGCAGCTACCATTGAGGTTTTGCAGTGTGTATGGAAATAAAAGCAGTGATGAGTGAAGTTATGAGTGAGTTTAAAGCTCCTGCTGGAGGACAAGGCTGTGGCAGTTGATTCTAATAAAACAGCTAGGTGAAAAAGCAAGCTTGTTCTGTTTTTTTCTGTCTTGTTAAGGACAGTTGGTAAAGTGACGGGAACTGTCAAGGAATTAAATAAATTTTGTCTTTCCATGTGGAGATCAGTTGTTCAAGGATGCCTGATTTGCAGTTGGTGGCAGTAGAATGAAAAATATACCTGTAGCTTAGAAGAACTGTGTATTGTACTATGCTATCCAGCTCTCTCATTTTTTCCAGGAAAGTGATAAGACTTCTGCATTGCCTGTGAAAATGTTTTGTAAAGATGAAACAGGAAAAATAATTGATACTTCTGAGTACCTTATTGAACAGGGTTTGGCTCTCAGAGACAGAAGGTTTGCATACTTTTCTTTTATATTCTTTCAGACTGATACTCACGTTGGGATTAGCTAATAAATAAATCAAAAATTTGGATTGTCCTCTACACATCTAGCAGCAAAACTCCATCTTCAGTGAACTTATTTGAGCATAACATTATTAATTGTATCCATTGCACATTTGAGTTTTCCAAGGTGGTAGATGTTTGATGGTATTTTAACAAGCATTTGCCACCCTTGTGTTTGATATTTTTACTTACATTGTTTATTGTTTTGTGATTTCCAAGTTACTTTTTGGTTAATATACTGATCTGATTTGATTGAATCTGTTAGAACCAATAAAGCTGATGTGGGGTGCTCAGTCTCCAAGCAACATCTTAAAGTACATTTAGAGCAAGGGAACAACCAACCGGATGGCTGTAATTTCCAAACGGCATGTGCAAGAAGCAGAGCTGTTGCAGCTGAAAACACAACTGTTTCAGAGAGTGAACTAAAATCATTGGAAACAGACAAGTTGCTGCCTCATTCAGGAATGGATGAAGCATATAAATCTCCCGTTGTACCTGAAAAAAAACAATTTCAAGCTGTAGTGAGTTGCATTGGAGGTGATGGAACTATTTATATAATACCAAGATCTTTTGGTAAGTTTACATTGAAGAAAACACCTTTATGTCTATGAATCTGAGTGCTTTGGTGTATCAGACTGAACAAGATACATGTTCTAGTGTCCATGTTCTGTATCAGAACCCAGTTGTGGAAGATAACTGCTGGGAGGAGAGCTTTTGGGCAGTGATGCGTACTTTTGCAAGGGGTTTGTGCCCATGCACCCCTTGCTCCAGTGGTAGGGAGAGGTCCCACAGCTTCCCAACAGAGGAAACCCACATGCCCAGGAGATGTCGCCCTGTCCTTAAATCAGCTCTCCTGTCCTTCCACCCTCCCAAAAAATCCAAAAAACTCAAGTGTTTGGTTGAGCAGGTTACCTGCCTTTCTTTAAGCAGTATTGGAAGGAGCAGCAAGTGCTTTATTTTATAATGTTAAGATTGTGATATGCTTTACTTGTAAAGCAAATAAAGTAATTTACTTTAACCCTGATACAATCCTAAAGATTTTTGGGACTTAGCCTGGTTCTTAAATATTACTGGATATTTTTCCTTAGGTTTGAGTTCCATAACCAATTTCCTTGGTAGATTCTGTACCTCATAATATTTTNCTCCATAACCAATTTCCTTGGGCTCTTTATTTGTATTGTGGTAGATTCTGTACCTCATAATATTTTCTGGTTTCACTGTTTGAAAGGGGTTCATTAGCACGTGAAAGATGCAGTGTCTGTCTTCAGTCCCATGATAATGTATTGTGCTTCAGAGAAATATTTTCATATAAGAACATTAATTTTTTTTCCTCCACAAGTACATTTAACTACTAGGTCACACCATAAAACTTTGAATTCAAAATGCAGTAACTTCAGTTGCCTGAGACTGTATTGTTCTTGCAGTTACTGCTGCAGACAGTACCCAAAGCAGAAGAGGTTCTTCTGGACACCTGTACTGTTTCGTGCTGTCCTACCACTGTCTCTGGAAGTCTGACTTGTTTGTGCTTTTTGTGGTTCTTATATTAGTCCTGCCATGGTCATCTTTTTCTGAGTTGAGACTCCAGAATTACTAAGGACTTCAGAACTGAAAATGCAGTTTGCTTTCTAAGTAGCAACTTGTTTGCAAAAACTAAATGTTGAACAAACATACTGTATAAGTGTATTTTTTGTGGCAGCACCTGTATTTTGTTTTTACATGTCTTCAACTGCATGTGCAGGGATTTAGTGATGTAAACACTTTGCATGAATGTTATAGACTATTTTGAATTAATTTATTTTATTCCCCCCTCCCTCAAGAAACTGCGCTAAGCAAAATGATGAGTGAAATACAAAGTACCTTCAGAGGCCTTGGCCTACTGTTACCTTACTGCTGGGAAAAAGGAGAAGCTTGTGTTGTAAGAGGATCAGATGCCATGTGGTATCGAGGTAAAGTTGTAGAAGTCAGTGGTAGTACCCTCCAGGTAAGTTTGTTTCTATGCAGATGCTTATTCTGCTTAAAAGTGTGACTAGTGTCCTAAATTTTAAATTTACTTTAAAGATGAATTTTGTCTGCCTATTTCAGTTGTCCCAATTTTTCCTGTAGTTTTCTTAGTAGTAATGTTAAATTACTACTAAGTAAATTAAAAGTAGCTTTTTGAAGTATAAAGCTGCCATTGATCACATTGCAAGAAATCCCTTCTAGGTTTTTTTCTTTTTATTTTTGTTCTTGCCATATGCAGAAGGTTTTGGAAACAGTTAGATTTAGCATCCCCCTGCCCTATCCCCACGCAGAAAGTGGTGGCTGTCTGTTTGCTTTGAATTCTTCTGCAGCACAGGTATAGAGCTGCTTTTTCTCAGTTATTCATCTTACCTAAACTCTGGAATCTGCTCATGACCTTTGAACGTAGATTTGCAGTCTGACATTATCTTCTTTTACAAGAATTTCTTAATTAAGTTTAGAAACTGAAATCATAATCTGCTAGACCAGTTGTTTAGTGCTTTCCTCTGTTTCTACCTTATCACATCACCTACTTAACATCAAACCATTAGTTTTTTGGTCCAGAAAATGTGAGTGCTGTAAATGAATGATTTCTCTGTTAACTTAAACAGGAATGATTTCAAGGAAGCTTTGCATTTCATACAGGTGCAGTACGTAGACCGTGGCTACCTGGAGAGCATTCCTCAGTGTCATCTGTATCCAACTAGACTTTATACTGGTATTGCTCCATTTTGCATTCCTTGTCAGCTGTACAAGACATCACCGGTGAGTAAGGGCAGACTTGTGTGTGAGCAGGTAGTTACCCGAAGCAGCACACTGTTTAGTTATGGGAAGGTTGAGACTAGTTGAGGGTATTTTTTCTTGGCTACAAGGATTCAGAGAAGAGCTGATGAGGATTGTTTCAGCAAGGCAGCCTTGAATCGGGGACAGGTTGCTTTATGAGGGGACCG
The DNA here is from genome assembly GCA_013390025.1 of Pitta sordida. Classification (NCBI taxonomy): domain Eukaryota; kingdom Metazoa; phylum Chordata; class Aves; order Passeriformes; family Pittidae; genus Pitta; species Pitta sordida. Next base: position 47,574 of record WEKX01003239.1, read on the forward strand.
TGCTTCAAAAGCAGCTGTCAGTGAAGTTAAACCTTGACACAGGACACTGAAGTAATTGGCAGTGGGATACTCTGAAGTGGTAGTTGTCTTGCAATTGCAGCAGCAAGAAGTAAGGCCTGAATTTCTTGATGCAAAGTGGGCAGAAAAGAGCAAACTTTCAAGTCTTGCAGAAGTTGTTCCTATCGTGCTGAACTTTGCTGTGTAGGAAACAATTAAACTAATACAAGTGAATTGGTTTAGGGGGTGATCACAAGAATGATTATGTAGCATGTAATGTGTAACTGTAATGCCAGTTGTTAGGTGGGCAAGGAGGAATATCCCCCTGTTTTCGCAATGTTGCTAATAAAACATACCTGTTCCAAAACTCCTTGGAATCTTAGGGTTTGTTAGTAAAGTGCTTATTCACATATCATCGCACCTTGGTTAATTTATATCATGCATTTAATATATGTGAATTAGTGAAACTACCAGCTTACTTCAAAAAATTTTAAAGAAAACCTTTTTATTGCTGGAAGTAGTTAAACTGATAGATTAAGAAAGTGTAGACCTCTGCCCCCACTGGAGCTGCAGCCATCCATCGCACTGGTGGAGACCTCAGATTGCAGGAAGTGCCTGGAACTATCTCCTAGGGTGAGGACAGGCAGCAGAGCTGTCTGCAGAAGCTGTGCCCATGTAAGGGACCTCCTGCAGCGGGTGGCTGAGCTGCAGGAGGTGGTGAGAGGGCTGTGTAACATCGAGGAGGCTGAGGAGGAGTTAGGTAGCCAATTCCGAGTGCGGTTTGCAGTGGGCCAGCAGCCAAACAGCCAGAAACTCTCCCTGCAGCATACACAGATGGGTGGGCGGTAGTACACAAGAATGGAAGCTTGCAATGGCAAGGACCTCCAGGAAGAAGAGGCTTCCATCAAAATTTGAGATGCACTGGCAGAACTGCTTTGTCATGCTGCAGACTGATGAGAACAGACCGATCACATTCTATGATTTTCTGGAAGACTGGCTTGTAAGCTCACAGGTTGGGAAGCAAACGAATCAGGGAATAAAAGAAGTAGTATTTAAAGTATTGTGTCATCTCGCTCATCATCTTAGATTCTATAATTTTGTGTCCTTGGATTAAGCTTCAGATAACTGTGTACATGTACATTATTTTGTACCTGACAAAGGTTAGACTTGGCAAGCAGGATCTCTCTTCTAAGCCATTTCAAGATCTGAAAATTGCAGGTTGGCATTGTACATAAGTTTCAAAGCACTAACCACCAGATAATATTTAAATGGTTTTAGACGAATCATCTAAAAAGTTTTTTGAATAATAGTCACACATTTTTGTCTATCTTAAGAATAGGAAGAATATTGCTTCCCATCATATTAATGTGTGGGTTCCTTACTTTTCTCCAAATAGATTGGAAATTCTTGGCAGCAGGATGCAGTAAATTGCCTTCAAGATCTGCTTACAAATGAAGAGGTTGAAATACACGTTGAGGTAGCTTGCTTAATTTGTAGATGTGGAATGAAGCTTACTTTTTTTTCCTTTTAACTGGCATTAAGAGTAATGTGTGAAAAGAATATAGCAGTAAATGTATTTCTTAAATGAAACAACAGCAAAACTAAATTATTTTCTCCTGTGACTTTATTGCAACTTTCAGGCCTTGAATGTGTCCCTTAGGGGCAGTCACACTTTTTAATCCTGTTTATTTTCTGTGTTGTCATTCTGACAAGTGACCTACCTACCAACAGCATTAATTTTTCTAAATTCTATTGTAAGTGATTAAAATTCACATAGTTAAATATGGTAATGCTTAAGTTTGTATATAAACATTATAGGGAAGCATATCATGTATATTGTCTGAAAACAAGCACTTTCAGATAGTTGCATTTTTAATGATAAATTGTGAAAGAGAAGCATTTGAGTGAGCAAACATGGGATAATACAGTTGGCCCTCTTGCACTTTGCATCCCCCATATTGCAGCTTCACATCTTAGCGGCATGATTTTTTAGCGATGCAGGAGGCCCCTTTTCGCAACTGCGCATGTGTGACCTGGCATGCATGAATATTCAATTAGGCAGCGTGAATATGCAAATCAATCCACACAGCCACCACCATGGCACCGCTGCTTCCTCCCGGCCCCAGAACGCAGCAGTAGCTGCCACTTGCCCTGGCTCTGGAACGCAGTGGCGGCCACCGCTTGCCCCAGCGGCCACAGCGGGGCTGCTCCTTCCACTGCTCCCCCACAGCCACCACCGTGCAGCTGTGAAAGATTTACATGCTCTCAAATATCTGAGACTTTCTTGAGTGACTCTCCAGGAGATACTTGTCTACCCCAAGTATGCAGAGACCAGGTCTACCCACCCTGAGAGATACTGGGACAGCAGCACGGGCATCTCCCTGCACTCGTGTCCCTGGCCGAGCCGAAAAGGGGTTTTTCCCAGCACGGGGTGGCTGTGGGTGCCGGGAAGGGCCGACACAAACACCGATACACAGCAACGCAGTGCTGGAACAGCTCCAGGGCTGTTTGAGGGTGTGGGGGAAATTAGCATATTAATGAGCTGCCATTCAACGCAGAAGTAGGGCTTCACAGAGCCTGATTAAGACCACGGGTCCGCAATATCGGAGACCCGACTCTGCTTCAGTGTTGCAATGAGTAGTTGGTGCTGCCATTCCAGAGGTAGAGACATTCCCATTTGTGTCAGAACTGATGTTAGTAGCCGTCCTTCCTTTTTTTTTTTTTTTTATGGATAAATGTGGTGAATATCAGTGTGACAGGTTTGAATTTCCTAGTCACTATTTCTAAAACCTTAATCACACTTACTATTATAATCCCATCTTGTCTTAATGTAAATAGGAATTACCACATAACCCATGGGACAAATTGTCCATCAGCCTATATTTTGGTGGGATGTCGCTTTCGTCCTTCATGGCATGCCAGAAATACTGTGTGGTTGAAGATAATCATGATGTACAAAAGCTGGTGAGACAAAAAGCTCTCTGTTGTGCTTTTTTTTTTTCTGCTTTCATTATTCTAAAAATTAAAGATTACTCAGTTGCTTATTGTGACCTTTGAGGATTTGTTACTATTTTCTCTATTTCTGTACAGTTTTGTGCTGTAAACAGCACTAAGTATGCAGTTCTGCAGCACAAGAAGTGTAGATATGATACATTGATAAGATTGTGTGGAATAGCAAATTGCTAAGAGTATGTCATTTTTTTCCCCCTAGAAATATGAGGATCAAGTTTATTTAAATTGCTAAGACTATTACTGCATTTTTCTCTTAATTCTGTTTAAGGCTGCCAATGTATTTTTGTTTCCAACACACATCTTCGCTTCAGATAATAATTTTATGGCGCAAAGTGTGCTGCTGTCATTGTGGAAATTGTGTGTTTTGTTACGTATCATCCTGAAGTACAGGAGAGAACAGGAGCTGTCCCCTTGAGTGTGATCCAGCTGAGCTATACACCCCTGTAAAACATAATTTAATGCACCAGGATTTATTTTGATGAACCAAATGTGTTAATGACATGTAGAATTTCAAACTGTAAAATACATGGTTCTGAAGGAACACACTGTGCTGCTGAAAAAATAAGTACCTATCTATACTTTGCAAAGTATAGATATCTATACTTTGCCTTTTTGAAGGAGTGGTAATTTTGGTGTCAAAGAGTTAATTTATTCTTTGCCTTGCTCTTTTGGGATAACTTGCTCTGGCAAACTGCAGTAGTACAGAGGCATGGCATTCAGGGTCAACCATGCCAGTTAATTGCTATGATTTTAGTTTTTCTTCATTTTCTTAACCTGTTAAGTATTGAAAAGTTGATTAATTTGTTCATAAGGGCCCACTGTTTATGATTATACACATTCTTGAGTAACGTCTTTGAACCAAAAGTCATACAAAAACTAGTTTCCATTTTGTTACTAAATACAATGCTCACCTGAAGTCTGTCTTGTCTAGGGGCTGTTTGCAGGAGACTTCGATGTTTCGCCTTCATACGTGTCGCCACCACTACCTGTTCCGGGGAATATCTTTCCTGTCAAAGTTACCCATTTGGTGTCCCCTAAGGAGGTGGGTCTTGTAAACATCTCTTGTATGTTGCACTCCCATCAGGTGGGTGAAAAGGAATACATGGCTAATATTCTAGAGCATTAGAAAGCTTGCAAAATGGTACTGAGTTGTTGATGCAGGTGATTGTGCAGGGCAGCTATCTGAACGAACCCCTAATTGGAATACCCTCATCAGTAGGGGCAGAGAAATACTAATGATTTCTCTGAGAAAAAATAATTTTAAGGATTAAATACTGCTGTCTGGTACTTACCCTGTATAGTAAGAAATTTAGTCATTGGATTTTAATCTGTTGGAACAGCAGTGATTTTTACATAAACCCACAAAACTTCCTGTAGTCCAGTAGTCTCCCAAGCAAAAGGCAGAATGTGCATTTTTCAAATAAAAGCTTCCTGTGTGGACTTTGAATGTTGAATGATGAAATAGAAAAGGGGAGCAAGGATGTGCTGAACCCTTCAATAATGGGAACAAATAACCTTTTAATAATTGCTGATCATCAATGGAATTAGAAGGTTTTAAGTAAACTGCAAAAATTCTAACAAGGGTCTTTTCTTTGAGTAGGTTTATATTTGCCTTGATCCTTCTGAGAACCTTGGAAAGCAATCTGCCACAGGGAAGGGCACCAGCAGCCTTGATGAAGCTCTAAAGTGGTGCAATAAAATTGTGAAGTCTTTTCCTTTTCTAACAAACTTCAAGACAGGTACGTTAGGATGTTTATTTTCCTTGTTGTTTCATGTCGATGTACCAAAAGCCTGAATTTCTTTTTGAAGGGTGGGGATATTTACACAGAAGACCCCTGCTTATCCGTGGTTCACCTCTCCGCAGATTTGGTACTTCACTGTTCATTTTTCAGTGAGAAGCGGGGATGTGTGCGTGCGTAGAAAATGCCACGAAGGCAGACAGCTCACAAATATGTAAAAATTCATGAATATGTAACTAAGTCCAGCCCAGGAGCCACCGGGGGTGGCAAGGGGAGGAGCTGGGAGCCGCCATCTGGAATGCATTTAATGTAAAAGTGTGTGTTTGTGTGGCTGGATTTGTTGTCCGGCGGGCTGCAGGAGGGGGCCACCACTGTGTGTATCTGTGCATGAGAGCAGGAGTGGGAGGCACCTTCCCCCCATCCCCGTGGTCCCTGCAGCAGCCTTTCTTGCTGGGGCAGCAAAGAGAGGGGCAACTTGGCAGTTCCCGCCTCCCACACCCGCAGGGCAGCGCCTGCACTCCCTCCACCGCACCCTGGGGGCTGAGACCATGAGGTCCCCATCCCTGGCAGCGCTGCCTCATCCCCCGTGTATGGCACTGCCCCGGAAGAAGGATCCAGGTTCGCCAACTGAAAAACCTCTAAAAAAAAAGAAAAAATGCCCCTGTTGACAATCAATGCAGTACAAGTTTATGTGAGCATGCCCCACAGGCACCAAGCATGCCTTGGACTGTCCAAGAGAATTAAAGATGGGACAAATGCTTTCCTCTCCTGAGCAGTGGCTGCTGCCAGGGTACCTCAGCTCCTCCCAGTGGGAGAGGGAAGGGGCAGCAACCTCAGTGCTGTGCAGGGAGGGGGCAGCAGTGCTGTGCCGGGGCAGGTGGCTCAAGTTCTTTTTGTACCCAGTCATGAGCCCAGAGGGGAAAAAAAAAAGGGGGAAAAAAGATAAAAGTGTCAGCTTAATGGTTGCAGCATGCTGTCCTAGTCCCTTCCCATTGTGTGGCGATGAGGGAAGGGAGCCGTGAGTGGCCCAGTTGCAGCAGTGTCCCATCCCTGAGGGGCTGGGCCAAAGCTGGGCAAGCATGCCCTGGGATGGGGGCTGGGGTCAGGGCTAGGTGGGCGGTCAGGGCTAGGTGGGCATGTCTCAGGGCCAGATGGATGTGCCTGGGGGTTGGGTCTGGAGGTGGGTGGGCACTGATTCCTTGCACACACCAAGGCTGGAAAAAAAAAAAGGGG
>WEKX01003239.1:53579-94361 GCA_013390025.1 Pitta sordida
GGCAGGGCAGGGGCTCGGCAGTCCCCGCTCGGACTCCGCAGGTGCTCCCCAGAAAGGTGCTGGCGGAGACAAACACTTGAGAGCATCTCACGCTGGGACAGCCCAGAGGAAGAAGCAGCAGGACAACCTCGCTCCTGGCACACTCAAGCGGGCAGGGCAGAGAGAGAAGGAGAGGCTACCTCTATTCCAGTCCCTGTGGAGGAGGCTGCAATGCTGCTGAAGCAGTTTACCTGGGGCTGTGTATATTACCGGTGGTGCTGGTCGTGCAGCCCCCGGGTACGCAGAGCACTTGGCACTTGCATTCCACTGCAGTTAGCACACCTATCGGCATTGCCTCCCCTGCTTGTAGCCATGGAAACAGGAACATAGACACACACAGGCAGTCCCCACTTGCCATCCACAGGCACTCTGGCAAGGGGCTGGCAGGGACAAACACTTGAGAGCACCTCACACCGGGACACCTGGGACGAGAAGCATTGGGACACCCCACTCCTGGCACAGGCAGCGCCATGGGAGTATACACTGCGTGTTATAAACCTTCCCCACCATGTATGCTCTGAAACGCTCATAAGGGAGTGAGCTGTGGCTGTCCCCAGTGAGTGAGAGGCACCTCCTGCCCTGCCCCATGGGGGCATGCTCCATCAATAGCCAATTAATATTTGCTGAGAAATACTGCACGAATCTGTGAAGACGCAAATCACTAGGTGCAAATGTGCAAGGTATTACTGTAGTTGCAGTGTCCTGTCCCACGGATGGGAGGGAGCTGGGAGCCAGGCAGCCTGATGGCAGGGGTGGGGTGATGGGCGGGGCTTAGTTGCATATTCATGAGTTCGCTGTCTTTGCAAATTGTGGCTTTCATGGCCTGGTTCTGGACCTGTGAACCTGCAATACCTGGGGACTCACTGTATTTCTATGCATCTTTAAACAAAACTTTTGGAGAGTAAGGGTTAACACCACACTATAAACCTGTGATACACTACAATAAATGTAACATGTTTTTACTCTTCATTAAATTGAGGCTTTTGAGTACTTCTGATCCCGTGGAAAATGATGGACAGAACTCAGACTTCTGATGTCTGTTAAAGTTATGAACTGAGTTTAGATTGCATTTGGTAGTAATAAAACTTTTCCTTTAAGGTGCCTGTCACTGAAGCTGTAACTGTGAAAATCTTGCTATTAAATATGCCAAAGACAAAAGTTACTTACAGAAAATCACATAACCAAGGTTTACAAGTTACATGGACCCTAAGGAACATCACTTAAATTCTGGATTTCTCAATTTAGGCAAAAAGTGAACTTTAATTCTCTTGTCCACAGCTGCTGAGCCTAAAATAATGTAAAGTAATGAGGGTCTAAAACTTTGTGAAGAAAATGGTTATTGCTAGTACTTCATCCTACCAACTACTGAAATTCTGGTTAAGGTTTTAAACAGCACCACAGCACCTGTCTTGTGTCCACCAGATTTGTGTCAATTCTCTTACAGATCAATCTATTTACTACTGAAATGTGCAGATGAGTTTTAACATTAAACAATTTGGAACCCTATCTTTACCAAGCAATTCGCTCTTTTTTCTCGTCATTGCTGTGTGAGGTAGAGAATGGTCTACTAGTGATTGTGAATTGGAGTTCAGAGAGAACTGGAGGAACAAATCATAGCATTAATTTGAGAAGGGAAAGGACACTTAAATCTCTGTCACAAAGTAAGGGATTTTCAAGCTCAATTTGTACTGCATTGAGTATTCTGGGTGTTATGGTGTTCTTTTTTGTCTTTTTACAGAACTGCCTTGCCTTGCAGAATATGTGGATGGTTTATGGTACAGAGCTAAGCTGCTCTCTGTTAAACAGTTAAATCCTCCTCAGATTCTGGTTCAGTTTGTTGACTATGGCACTTACCTGCTTGTTGGGGCAATGAAGTAAGTATATAATAAGAAAATGCATGTCAAGTATATTGAGTGTATGTATGTATTCACTGACATTATAAAATATGTATTTAAAAATGACATATTTTTGCNAACTCCTCATTCGTGGGTTACAGGTCTCCTGGGGGGGGGGGTGTGTCCCATGAGTCACCCAACACGCGATCATGAATATGTAGGACGTGCTCATCTCCCTGCCCCCCTGCCACCCTGGAGTGCTGGGGGGCATTTTTNGAACATAGACACACACAGGCAGTCCCCACTTGCCATCCACAGGCACTCTGGCAAGGGGCTGGCAGGGACAAACACTTGAGAGCACCTCACACCGGGACACCTGGGACGAGAAGCATTGGGACACCCCACTCCTGGCACAGGCAGCGCCATGGGAGTATACACTGCGTGTTATAAACCTTCCCCACCATGTATGCTCTGAAACGCTCATAAGGGAGTGAGCTGTGGCTGTCCCCAGTGAGTGAGAGGCACCTCCTGCCCTGCCCCATGGGGGCATGCTCCATCAATAGCCAATTAATATTTGCTGAGAAATACTGCACGAATCTGTGAAGACGCAAATCACTAGGTGCAAATGTGCAAGGTATTACTGTAGTTGCAGTGTCCTGTCCCACGGATGGGAGGGAGCTGGGAGCCAGGCAGCCTGATGGCAGGGGTGGGGTGATGGGCGGGGCTTAGTTGCATATTCATGAGTTCGCTGTCTTTGCAAATTGTGGCTTTCATGGCCTGGTTCTGGACCTGTGAACCTGCAATACCTGGGGACTCACTGTATTTCTATGCATCTTTAAACAAAACTTTTGGAGAGTAAGGGTTAACACCACACTATAAACCTGTGATACACTACAATAAATGTAACATGTTTTTACTCTTCATTAAATTGAGGCTTTTGAGTACTTCTGATCCCGTGGAAAATGATGGACAGAACTCAGACTTCTGATGTCTGTTAAAGTTATGAACTGAGTTTAGATTGCATTTGGTAGTAATAAAACTTTTCCTTTAAGGTGCCTGTCACTGAAGCTGTAACTGTGAAAATCTTGCTATTAAATATGCCAAAGACAAAAGTTACTTACAGAAAATCACATAACCAAGGTTTACAAGTTACATGGACCCTAAGGAACATCACTTAAATTCTGGATTTCTCAATTTAGGCAAAAAGTGAACTTTAATTCTCTTGTCCACAGCTGCTGAGCCTAAAATAATGTAAAGTAATGAGGGTCTAAAACTTTGTGAAGAAAATGGTTATTGCTAGTACTTCATCCTACCAACTACTGAAATTCTGGTTAAGGTTTTAAACAGCACCACAGCACCTGTCTTGTGTCCACCAGATTTGTGTCAATTCTCTTACAGATCAATCTATTTACTACTGAAATGTGCAGATGAGTTTTAACGTTAAACAATTTGGAACCCTATCTTTACCAAGCAATTCGCTCTTTTTTCTCGTCATTGCTGTGTGAGGTAGAGAATGGTCTACTAGTGATTGTGAATTGGAGTTCAGAGAGAACTGGAGGAACAAATCATAGCATTAATTTGAGAAGGGAAAGGACACTTAAATCTCTGTCACAAAGTAAGGGATTTTCAAGCTCAATTTGTACTGCATTGAGTATTCTGGGTGTTATGGTGTTCTTTTTTGTCTTTTTACAGAACTGCCTTGCCTTGCAGAATATGTGGATGGTTTATGGTACAGAGCTAAGCTGCTCTCTGTTAAACAGTTAAATCCTCCTCAGATTCTGGTTCAGTTTGTTGACTATGGCACTTACCTGCTTGTTGGGGCAATGAAGTAAGTATATAATAAGAAAATGCATGTCAAGTATATTGAGTGTATGTATGTATTCACTGACATTATAAAATATGTATTTAAAAATGACATATTTTTGCATTTACTATTATTTGTATGTAACTACAGATATATTGTTTCTAATAATTTAGCAGTAGATTTCAGTTGGAGATAAGGTGGTTGGCTGTCTCTGCAGGGTATGGGGTTGTGCACCTGCTTCTGCCCCAGTTTGTTCTGAGAAGCGCATTATCATGTTACAGTTCTTCAGTCTCAGTTTACTTAACCTCTAAGTCGGCTCAGGAGTATAGTCTGCTCCTGCACCCAAGAAGCTTTCTCAAAACAAGGACTGAGCTCTCCTAGTGTACAAACCAATCTTTTGATCCTCTGACTGCTATCTGCACAGGAGATAGCTGGGGAGTAAGATAAGGGAGTATCTGAGTGGGGCACACCCTCTCTGCTTGTGATGAAAAGGGAAGTTCAAATCCATCTTCTGCTTGGCTGCTGAGCCACTCTAAGAATTGCTCCTGTGCTGGCACAAAGATATCAGCTGAGTGTCCCCAACACCCCTGGCTTTTAGGGTCTGAATTTTTCATGTGTATACACAATATGTATATATGTGGATAGTATATTATACATATATTATGTGGACTGCTCCATCACCCTGATTAGCTCTCATTGGGGAATCTACACATCCTTGTTGAAGATGTGGCAAAATGGGGATTTGAACATTACCTGATTCACAGACTATCAGATTTATGGGAGAGGGTGTGTTTTATTTCAGGGTTGCGTTTCCTGCTCTGCTTCCCCATTTCCTTGTTTCTGGGATAGAAAGCTAGGAGAATGAGGAGATAGCAATGCCAACCTAGGGTACCTGTTTCCAGTACTGCATGTAAAGCATATTCAGGCAGGAAGTGCTTTGGACCACGAAGGTTTGTGGAGCCCGTGTTGCTTGATTTACACTTGGATTCCTGTGCTCAGGTCTCTTAGGCTCTTGGCATTCCTCCCCAGGCACCGTGGTGGGGAGGCTGAGGGATCTGTGTGATGCTGGGCCTGCTTTTTGATAGTTCCTGTGCTAAGCCCTTCAGAGGGCCTCGCCCTGCCTGAGGGATTGTTCAGTCTGATGCTGGCATGGCACTGTAGTGCAAGGAGTCTGACCTCAGGTTCCACACCATAAATCTGTTGCATGAACCCCTTTGTCCTGTCAGTAAGGACAAATCCTTATGTCCTGTGAGTGTTGATCTTGACAGGTGGATTGTTGTAGTCAAACCGTCATTTTTGTTTTTAGGTTGCGTTACATACCTTATTGTCTGCTGAAGTACCCTGCTCAGGCAGTGCGGGTTCTGTTGGCTGGATTTCGACCTGCTTCAGATGACAAAAACATAGAAAGACTTCCTTATTCCCCAGAATGGAGCATGAAGTCAGTATGGGCTATGGTAGACTGCATGGAAGGAAAACATCTCTCTGCTTCCATACTTGTGAGAAATATTTTTTTTTTTCCCTCCTAGTTCTTGCTCAGCCTGAAATTCTGTGTAGGGTTCTAGTTTTTAAGTACTTCATGTACTGTGAACCCTCAGTTTAAATTTGAGTATTTACTTTGAAGTAATACTAGTGAAGAGAGAAAATTATGTGCTTTTCCTAATCCTGCGATCAAAATGTTTCTGGCCATTCCTGCTAATTTAAAACCAGTTTTCTTTACTTCAAAGCAGAAGTGCTCTTTGTATGTTCACAGTTCCATTTGGCAGTGAATGTAGCCAGTAAGGTAACTTGCAGTATTGATTAGCTTGAGATTTAAATCTGTTACTGTCAAAACTTTCAGACTCTTTCACCAGATGTCACTATTTCTTTGTATGGAGAGGACAAAACTCTGGTTCATCTGAAGCTGATAGAAATGGGACTTGCAGAGCTGGATGAGTGACACGTAAGTGCAGTGACTATGAACTACTAATTCATACCGTTGTGGAGGGATGATTTCAGAAGTTTTAAGCAAAGCATTAACTGCCAGTAATGTTAACAACTAGAATTTATTTTTAAAAACTCGCTTCTACCCACTTCCACTCTATATACTCATGAAGTATATACATAATATAAATATATATAACATAAAACAAAACACTGTTTAAAAAAGTGTATTTACATATCATTACTGAAGCCCAGTTACCAGTTTAACAACTAAGAGGTACTGAATCAAAGAGTCCTAAGGGGATAAAACACAAAGAGCTTTTGGTGCCAGTAACAGAAGGAGGTCATGTACAGATGTGTGGCATCTGAGTGCACTCTGCCCAGATAATCAGAATTAATTTTCCTTACTCTCTGAATTTGATTTCATTGCCAGGTGCCAGTGCTTACTCAGGCAAACACTGATGATACCATATTGATGTCCATACACCTAGTCAAACATGGAATACTCTTAATGAAGAACCTTACACTGTGTTATCCGTGGAGAATCCTGGAGACTTGGATTTTCAGTTTTCTTGGCCAACTCTGTTGTGTAGTATTTTTCCCTCCCCTTTAATAAGCACTCTTCTAATAGCTGTTTACAGATAATGTTCTCAACACCCCTGGATCTTGAAGTAGTTAAACTATATATTCATATATCAATGTTTTTCAACCTTGGATTCTTAAGCAGTGTTCGTAGATGGAACTAATGTATAGTGGTAAAGAAACAGATAAAAAGCTGATGCTGGGCACACTTGTTCTAGTGTCTTGTTAGAGGACTTGGAGGGAAGATGGTAGTTTTATTATTAAAATGTAACTCCTGTTTATGTTTCAGGATTGTTTGGTGACAGACATGTCCAGCACCAGTCTGGGATAGGGAGCAAACGTTTGGTGGGGGGGTAGCATTGCTGTCTTTGTTCTGAAACACATTTGTGGTGTTGGTGGTCTTGGTTTTCACTTTCAGGTATTGTTACACCTCTTTCACTTGAGAGTTTTGGAAATAAAAGAGTTTGTTCAGCATGCATCTGAAAGCTTGTTTTCCTTTACTGCTGTAGTGTGTAAGGTTTCTTTGGATGTATCTTTGTTGTACTGAATGCTTTACATGTAAAGCTCAGCCTCTTTCAGTATCCCTAGGGAGAGTTTTGTCTAGATCAGGGAGGAAGTCGCTTACACAGTGAAGACTCCAACCTTCCAGTGTCCAGTCATCCTCAGTAGAAACACCTCTTGCTGTGCAGAGTGAACCTCCTGTACTCCAGCCTATGCTCAGACACACATCTTTGCACACATCTTTCCTCAAGCTCCCACAAAAGCAAGGGTCCAAAGCTGCCCCTGCTGTGCTCTGAGGGCAGTTTGGGCCTGTCTAGATGAGCAGTGGAAGGATCCTTTCACAGTTTCAGTAGGTACCCTGGTACCAATCTGACAGGTGCTAGGTGCTGTTGCAAATACCCTATAGGTCTGTTATGTGCACATTTTCAAAATAATTTAAAATAAAAACACCCCCCCTTGTTTATCACACACCTTGAAAGGGACAAACTGCTTCTTAAAAGTGGAAATGGAAAAATCCATGGAAGGTCTGATGTAGTAGCACCCACTTAAAAATAAATCTATTGTGTAAAAACTACAAACACGATATATAAAAAGGGGGGTTGGTTCTTGATTACAGAAATGTACATTATTTTTGCTGATGTCTTAACACTTCAACTGTTTTGACATTGCCTATAGCTTAGTGTCCATGATAATATTCCCATCCTTGTCCTTTACTCTGACTCTGCCAGAGACGTACTTCGTTTCCTGCTGACCATTCATGTACACAGTCTTGACAGTACCATCTGGGTATTCCCGTCTCTTGAACTGTGATGTGTGTAGTTCCCTCTGGCCATTATTGAATTCTATAGTTTTGCTTCCATCTCTGCATTAACAAAAAAAATTACTTTGTTAGCATTAAAGACAGGCTTAGGATTAATCTCACAACAAACACCAAATGTCAAGCCTACATGAAGGAAGAATTTTTTTTAATAGAGTAGTTGTGGAAAAAATCTGTTAGCGATCATCCCAGCTGCTTCGTACTCAAAAACCTGTTTCTGCAAAACTGACACGACTTTTTTTATACTTGCAAGCCTCTGCTGCCCTTTCTCTGCACTAAATCCATTGCTGCATCAATCCAAGGTAAATTTAAAACTTGATGTTTTAAGCACTGCCAGTATCAGTTGTTTGTCAGACCTGCTTCCCACACCAGCCAAGTTCTCAGATGTTTTCTAGAACTATGTACGAATCAGAGAAGTGTCTCAGGTTAGGCAATGGGACAATACCCACAGGCATTAAGTCTTGATGTCTCCTCTGAGCTCCCACAAAAAGAAAAAAATTCAAGCAGTAACGCAAGTGCACTGTAGAGTCCATTCAAATGTAAATTTGTAGAATTAGACCTGTCACTACACAGTGCCCTGTCCCCCTCCCACGAAGGAAGAGCTCACCGCTGAACACGAACAATGGTACCATCTGGAAAAATACTTTCTTCTTGTCCATCCGTAAATAAATTCTTAATAGTTTGATCAGGGAAGGTAATTTCCTTCTTGCCATCAGGATAATGCTTTTCTGAAATGTATTTTGAGACAAGGTGCTTATTACATAAATACATGCATATGGGCACTAATTTTGATGGTTGGGTTGGACATTTTCTTTACCTATTTGTCCGTTTGAAAACTGCAAGACCTCTAAGCCATCGGAGTATGTGGTATGTGTAGTCTTAGCATCAGCATAATAGTAAATCTGCAGAAAACAGTTCAGATTTAACATAACTAATGAGAAATTTTAAATACGCCTGTTCACATGTGAGTTAAAATATTTATTGAAAAATGCAGAAGATGAAGGATACATACCACTGTTTGATCAGGCATAACCTGCTTCACGTCCCCATTGAAGAAAGTTATAGTTATGGTCTTGCCATCAGAGCCCACTTTTTTCCATGTTCCATTTGGGAAAAATATGAGGTGACAGCCATTTTTCAAAACCTTCTCGACCTAATGAAAACATTGGAGAGAGGTCAGTCTGGAGCTGGCACACTCACGTTCTCACTCATCTTTTAAAACAACTGTCTTCCTGAATTTCAGAGTGCAAGCACTCATGTTACCTTTCCATCAGGATAAGCAGTTTCTCTCTCTATCTCTTCACTGCCTGTAAATGCAGGACCAGATGGTAGTGACACATGAGCTTCATTAGGAGAGGTGTCCTGAGATGACAAACAAATCGAGATTTGTTTTTATATATTTTTTTTTCTTTAGGCTGACAAGTATTTTAGGAAACAAGGAGCATGTTATGGTTTAGAGGGTTTTCTGCTGCTCTGGTAGCGAGGGGGTTAACAGCTCAGTTCTTGCCTAGGCTCTCTCCGTGCTGCCAGGGCCTTCAAGGTTACAGAGTAGAGATAAAGGCATGCGTCTCTGCAAATAACATACTTGGGAGAGAAGAGAAAAAAAAGTTCAGTAGTAAGATGTAGCGTGCCAGCTCAGAACCTGCGTCGGGAGGCTGAGAGATTTGAAGGCCCCCCAGGCCCACGAGAGAAGGGGTAGAGATGTTCTTCCAGGCATCCCGCTGCTGCTTGTGAATTGGACTGACCATGGTGAAAACCTATGGACCAGAGAGAGAGAACCAGGACCGCAGAATCCGTCTAAGCATTAAGACTGAAGATGGAGAGGTAAAAACTGGACAACACTGCTGATGTGTTGGAGCCCAGAGACAGAAACTNGCAAGGCATAAACACAATCTGGAGTTTAAGCAACTCTGGGTATAATTCCAGTGGTACAACAGACTCAGCAGCAATTGGTTGTCTGTGGTCAGCTGTAGTCTGGCCTGAAGTGGCATTCAGGGGTATGTTGTAGTATAGTGCTGTTTCCTTAAGACATCCACATGAAGGTGTGAAACAGTCAAGTTCTGTAAAGCCTTAATGTTACCTACACTAATTAATGTAAGAACTAATTCAGCTATTCAGAAGACCCTTGCACAGTTGCCTTACATGGAGCATATGAACAGCCATCACTTTTAACCCTCTTAAAACATTTGCAAAATTCAAAAGCGAGAGTATTACTGTATTTTCTTTCCTGAGCCAAAGAGTAATGCAACTACTAGACACAGCTAAAACACTCTTCATTGACTAATACATTGACTAGTACTAGTATTTGCTGGTCTGACAATGTAAGAGGGTGAGTCAACAGCCTCATCAGTCACCCTCCAGATCTCATTTTAGTACAAATAACATTTGATTTTAGGCTTTTTCCTCCTCCTCAAAAATCAAGACATGGGACTTACTACCATGAAAGTCTCAGAAGAATCTTCCAGAGCTGCTGTTGTCTCAGAGTTGCTTGTGTCTTTAGCAGGACCTGATGCAGGTGCTCTAGAAAGTTTTCCTACTCAGATAAATATGATAGTTAAATTGGACACTGAAGTATGGTTTAAGTGGTAGAGATATATAAGAGGTCAAGCTGTTCAGGACACCGACATTTCTTAAGTGCAGTAGAAACTGAAAGCAGCATATTTCTTAAACGAATTGTCATATACCAATAAAAGCATCAGTCATCGCCACTGCTTTGTGTATCAGCAAGAAGCTACAACTGAACAATCACTGCAGGAGGCATAATGCACTTTCTCTCCTGTTTCATCTCTGTAGATTTACAAAGGATTTCCCTCCTCCCCCCAGGAATTTAGACAACATTCTTATTTATGCCTTGTAACAGGCATAACTTTTTAACAGGAACTGATTGGCATGCTTTTCTCATGTCTCCAATCAAATTCCCAAAATAAAGATACCTTCAGTTCTGGGACATACTCTTCTAACAGGTAACATGGTGGTTGCTTGAGCTGTCAGAAGTGTCAGAAAAACACCCTGTAGTTCCTTTCCTTTCCATATGTGATTATTGATAAGGAAGGCAAAGGGCCTCTGCTCCTAACTGTGAACAAGGAACACCTCCTGCAGTATTGCCCATGTGATTACAGATCCTGCTAACAGAAGGACAAAGCAGTTGCAGTTCTCTCAATACAGTCACTTAGAAGTTAGGGAGAAATTCTTCACTGTGAGGGTGGTGACGTACAGGAACAGGTTGCCCAGAGAAGCTGTGGATGCCCTATCCCTGAAGTGTCCAAGGCCAGGCTGGATGGGACTGTGCAACCTGTGTCCCTGCCCATGGCAGGGGGGTTGGAACTGGATATCTTTAAGGTCCCTTCCAACCCAAACCACTTTATGATTCTGTGATCTAACCAATATCTGCAGTTTGGAGAACACCAATGATGAATTCTATTTTGGATTACAGAAAGCAGCTTCTGCTGTGCTCCAGACCACCAGATACGACCAGAAGTACTTCCGCTTTGAGACTGGTCTCAGCACAGCTTTCTCCAGAATCCTGCCCTACAAGGTACTTACCCATATGCTCAAGTCCATTACAGCTCTATTTCTGAGGTGGTAACGCAGTCCACAGAGCAAAAATTTACATTACTTTTAAAGACTTAACAGAATTATCTGATTAGACAAACATTTTTACCTTCTGCCTGTGAATAGCTTTTGCCATTCATTTTGCTGCACTTCTGCACTGGAAGAAGCTGAGATGCAGTTTGACCTTTCGGGCCTCTGTTTGGTAGACACTAAAAGAAAGTATCTGGTTTATGTGACAGGTAACTGTAACTGTTCATACAGCATCAACAAAATTTATAGATCGTAGGTCATGAAATTTACTGGAAGCTTTCTTCACAAACTATACATTTTTGAGACTTGGGCAGCAGAAGGGCTTGTGTGATGTAGCCCAGGCTGCACTTGGAACTCTTCCTCCATCTGCTGCCTCGCTGCCAGCAACTACAGAATGTTAACTTGCTGCAAGCTGTCCAGAGTAATAGTTAAAGTTTCAAAACTTAATATTATTAACTGCTGACAACAATGAACTGCCTGGTTTTCCTGGTTGATCCTTTAGGGGCAGAGGTTCACAGGTCAGATGCTATCAATTATTTTTCTCTTACAATTGCATCATTTTGAATGTCTGAGATGAGTCCCTCAACAAAAGGTATGCTGCACATTGTGAACATTAACATTTGGAGAGAACAGGGAATTAACAAAATTCTGTCTCTGTCACCACCGGTGTGGTCCCCACATTAGTAAATTAAAAGTAAACAGCTAAGTTGGAGCTACTGGAGTCTGTATATTTCACAAAAATTCATGAGTATTCATGCAGATGCATTTAAAACATCAAGATTAATAACTTACAGATTCCGCTCTTTTTAGAGTCATCCCAGAGTTTTCTATTCTCCTCGTGCTTCCAGCAGCTTCTACTTTCTTCCAGGCTTCCAGACGAAACTTCTCCATAATTCTGACTTCCTCTTTTAGCTCCAAATTCTCATTTACTAAAGCTTCTATTTGATCTTTCAGGCGCCGATGGGTAGTTGACCATTTTGCCTCTTTCCGTTTTAAATCTTCCTGTAACTCTGCAATCTGCTGTTTTAAAGCCTTGGAAAAATGCATATTTAGAAGTGAAAGAAGTTTCCTTTTTTTTAAATATTAAATTTTTTTTACTTTCTAATACAGGTACAAGCATGCAAAAAAGAGTGGCACAAGAGTGGCAAAAAAGTAAGATCAGTCTAGCTGGGGGGTGTAGGGCTGGATGACCCTGGGCCCCTTCCGGCTCGGAGTGGCCTGCTAGACTGTGAGGCATCTAGGTTGGTGTTACGCTCTGGGATGTGCTCTCGGTCGCTGTACGGGTGTTAGATGGTGAGTTGGACTAGATGATCCTTGTGGGTCCCTTCCAACTCATAATTTTCTGTGATTCTGTGATCACTAATAGTGCAGAGGGTGAAAGGTAGGAGTTTTCTTCCCCTAAAGAGAGATTATTTACTTCATGCTACCAACTTTATAAGCTCAACTTCAATCACAGGAATTGTTTTTATTGATCTCTTAGCACCCTCTTAGCACTTCGTAAATTGGCCAGTACAAATACACTTGAGACCGAAACATGACATCTTTAAGGCCACCCTTGGGGGAAAAAGGGTAAAAACTCGGCCCAGGAAAACAGGGAGGACACAGTAACACAAAACACACATAAATCTGCACAACCAGTTCAGCAAAGGTTACTACAGTCTTTTGAAGTAAGAAAAATTTGTAGGGAAGAAAGAGGGAAATCATCATGTGGTGTTTAATACAGCTTGTCTTTACATCTCATGCACGACAGATCCTGACAGCGAAGGAACAATTAGATCTTGTTTCTTACATCTCTGATACTTAAAGACGCATAAGTGATAAAATAGAATGTAACTTTGAAAATTGTTGAAGATTACTACAATCAACTGTACAACAGACAGAATAAAACTCCTATGCAATTATACTTTGCATTTTGATCCACTACCATGAATAAAAACTTACAACTTAATATTTTAACTTCAGAAATTTTGTTTCAAAGGTGAAGATCATTCCATCGTAGTCACAAGCAGTTTTTAGTATGGAAATGTGACAGAGCTTGCTTGTTAGGAGATTTTGCCTTAAAACCATCAAACAACATTGTGAAGACTGTAGTTGTCTTCCTCAATTAGAACCGTTTAGATTGGAAAATGCTTTTAAGATCATGGACTCCAACCACTGCTAAATACACCACTAAGCCACCTCTGCTAACAGTCGCCATCTTGACATCACCTGCAAACTTTCAACTAAGTTACAAATTAGTTCTTGACTGCCGTTCAGTGAATTCAGATTTGCCTGTGTGCCACAGAGGAAGAGTATATTTTCATACCTGGATTTCATCACGCTCTTTTTTATCTGGAATTGCTCTAGCTTCTGTGGCATACTTTTCAAAAACTTTACGCTCCTTCTGCAGTTTTTTCATTTCCTTTTTTTTATATTCTTCTATTTCAGCCAGTTCTTGGGCTTTCTTCTGTTCGAAGTCTCCAATTTCTTTCCTACAATTATGAAACAAAGTTGTTATTTTAGCCGAAATATATTTCAAATCTGGATTTTAAGAAAAAAAACCCCAAAGACTCAGTATTTTATGGTCATTGTTTCCAATCCAGCATCTATTATCCCCAGAAAAACTTACATATAAATGGTATTGCTTATCTAAGGAGTAAGAATTGGCACACAGTTGGTACGGTCCAACAATTAGCATTTTTATATCTAATGGTCACAAATGTCATCCTAAATTCAGAAAAGCTGCAGCTAAAATCTTCCAACATTCTTCAAAACATTAGAACACCATTCCCCCAACAGTACCAAGGGAAAGAATCTGCCAGTAGTAGGAGGACACAAATTAAACTTGAGCTGTGGCTGTGGTAGGAGCAGGTTACCACATTGAAGTCACCAGAGGTATCTACTCTACTCTCTCTGTCACTTAAAAATGCCTCAGTTCAAATTAAGATTCTCAGTTTGTGCACAAAGATGCAATCCAAAGCAAAAACATCAATCATATTGGCATGAAGATCAGTTCTGCAAGACCAGTTCAGGACTGTGTTATTCCTCAGAACAAAAGCACACAAATTCTCCCAATATTAATGATATCATACTAACCCAGGAGGAGTTCTTAATACGTATTATAATTTCTGTGGAAGTTTCTTGACTTATCTCCATTGTAACTGATAAAAATGGATTGTTTCCCTGTGCTGTTGGTAACTGGACATCATGACAGTCTGCAATATACCGTGTAAGTGAATGCACCAAAATGTTTCAATTAAAAATGACCTGATATTTGCCAAGGCGCACTCCCTTTCCTCACGGAGCTTAGTTAGAGTTGCATTTTCAGCTCGGAATCTCTCTATTTCAGCTTCCAATTCACCGAGTCTCTCTCTCAGTAGCTGAGATGGAACAGTGTTTCCTGTTAAAGCACAGCCAGATGCATGTTAGGTAATCAGCATTTGTAAGACAAGAAAACCATTATCATATACCAGCTTAAAAAATCGTAAAAAACCCCACAAAATGCCCAAGTAATACTACTTTAGAGACAGTAGTAATAGTGCAAAAACTTCTATTATTCAAATGATACAGAAGTTATGTTTTAAAGCATTCTGTACTAGTTACTCAAGTACCTCAAATACTGAGTAGATCTATCATCTTTGGAACTAGAATGTGAAGGGCTTCACAGAGAAATAAAATGAAGGTAAAGGGTATAATGAATGTATATGATACATATCCATGTACATATACCAGGTACATTTATATAGTATGAAGGTATAAGGTGTATCAAACAGGAAAGTTTATGGGTTTAAGTTTTTTCAAGTAATAGTCACAACAAAGTCTGCTCACACCCACAGAGGCTGATAACTGGGAGGGGTTTCATGTGCTTTTTTGACATGCCTGTATGCTGTTTGGTCACTGCTTAAAAATTCCAAGGTTTTACTAGTCTGAGTATGCAACAGAAGAGGCTGAATACTGATGTTGCAGTGTAATTAGTTGCCTCATTCCCCTTAAACACTCTGAAATTCTGTAAAAAAACACCCTACCCCTCTTCCTGCAAACTTCCATCAGGCATCTTTAGAACTCTACATGATCAATTCTCCAGAAACCAATGAGCAGAAGTATCAGCTTTCATATTAATTAGAGAACATCCTGAATTGGAAGGGACCCACAGGAATCAGAGTCCAGCTCTTGGCCATGCACAAGAGAATCCGAAGAGTCACACCATGGGCCTGAGAGCACTGTCCAAACCTTTCTTGAACTCCGTCAGGCTTGGTGCTGTGACTACTTCCTTAGGAAGTCTGCTCCAGTACATAGCCATCCCATTGGTGAAGAACCTTTTTCTAATATTCAACCTAAGCCTCCCCTGTCACAGTTTCAGGCCATTCCCTTGGGTCCTGTCACTGGTCACTACAGAGAAGAAATCAGTGCCTGCCCCTCTTCCTCCCCTCACAAGGAAGCTGTCACTGCAATGAGGTCTCTTCTCCAGGCTGAACAGACCAAGTGCCCTCAGCCCCTCCTCATACAGCTTCCCCTCAAGGCCCTCCATCACCTTCATTGCCCTCCCTTGGACGCTCTCTAAGAGCTTCATGTCTTTCTTATTTTGCAGTGCATAAAACTGCACACAATATTCCAGGTGAAGTCACACCAGCACAGAGCAGAGCGGGACAATCCCCTCTCTTGTCCAGCTGGTGATGCTTTGCGGTTGGCCTCCCTGGCTGCCAGGGCATGGCTGGCAGATTCAACTTGCCACTGACCAGGACCCCTGGGTCTCTTTCCACAGCACTGCTTTACAGCCTCTCATTGCCCAGGCTATATGAACTATCCAGTCTATCCAGGGTTGCCCAATCCCAGGTGTAGAATCCAGCACTTCCCCTTGTTGACTTTCACATGGTTGGTGACTGCCCAGCCCTCTGATTTGTCAAGGTCTCTCTGCAGGCTCTCCCTGCCTTCCAGAGAGTCAACAGCCCTTCACAGTTTAGTATCACCAGCAAACCTACTCAGTATATCTTTGAGTCCTATGTCTGATGAAGATGTTGAAGAGCACAGACTGAAACATATAAACGAAATCAACTTGGGCAAAGCAGAAAAACGAATCCATACTTCCCATATTCCACATGAATTCTCTAGATACTATATTACTCTTGAAAAATACGGTCAGGACTGCCACTTCCATGGATTTCATAAGAACAAGCTAACTAAGCAATACCTAGCATTACCCTACTGTGGTATAAATGCACACTGTAGTGGAAAGGGAGGTACGACCTCATTTTCAGCTTGCCTTTGATACTTCCCTTGATTCAGAAACAGTGATCAAGCAGCTCTAGATCCTCATTAGTTGAATGAGTTGATCAGACAGAAAGCTAGCCTCCAGATGGGGAAAACAAAAAAAAATTAACAAATAAATAAATAATTTTTCACCAATCAGTCATTCTGCAAGGTATATAATTGTTAGACATGGCTTCAGATATGAAACCAGAGATGTAATGGGAGAATAAGGCTGTTCCCTGGTGTAATGTCTAGTTGCGGCTTAAGCGCTAGAAGGAAAGACTTGTAATACACGTATGTCTTCTTCAACATTTCCTACCTGTTGCTGATCTCTCACCTCCCAGCTCCTGTTCCACATTTGACTTGGTTTCACGTTCTAACTGACAGCCAGCCTTCTGTTTTGGTTTCAGTGAAGGAAAAAGTTTCATCATCAGGTTTGATACAGGAGGTCCATTTGAATCAGCATCCACTGCAGACTCTTTGGACGCTTCATCTGCTTTCCTTGAGGCAACTTTTCTCTTTATTGCTTTATCTGGGACAGTTGAATCATTCTTACCAGAAAATTCCATCTGTAAAGGTATTTTGGTATATTTTTCAGGTAAATCACTGCTAACATAATTTTCATCAAGATCACTCCATGTTCTCTCATCATCGAACTCAAACTTACTCCTACTTATACAAGCCATGCCTCTGTGATCATCTGTAGCTTTTCTAATCTTTTGCTCTGGCAGTGCACTGCAATCTTTGTCTGACAAGCCAAGGTCAGCATCTCCATTTGTGCTTTCTTTGCTGATGTCTGTAACAGAACTTCCACAACCGAAAAATTCTGGATCACTATCTCTGTGGCTCACAAAGGATGCCTTAGCATCCTTGGTGTTACGCTTCAGTATGGTCTCAAATTTACTCTCAGAATCTGTACAAGTATCACCACTGCCCTCGCCCTTATCTTCATCTACAATCCAGTGATTATTTTTTAAAGCAGGAACTGTTTTCATGGAAGAAGCTGAAAATATCACATTATCTGTTTTATTCAATGGATCCTTCATTCTAAAATCTGTTCCTGAATTTGATTCTGTGTGGATAACTAGTTTGTTATGTATCTTTTCCTGTGCCACAAAGTCTGCCCTTTTATTTTTCTCATTTGTGAGTTGGACAGCCAGTGCCTTTACTTGCTGCTGTTTTGCCTTTATGGGGGTAGAAGACATTCTACGGCTTTTTAAAGTTTGCTGATCTCGATCCAAGATCCTTTGCACAAATGAGGAATTACTTGAGAAAGATAATTCATCCGCAGCTTGTTCTAGAAACAAAAACTCATCTAATTCTAGATTCTCTTTTTCTTTTTCTTTTTCCCACTTCTCCAGCTTATTCTGAAATGAAATTTCAAAAGACAGTTCTGAGTCATTTAGAGGGTGACCTAGAGGACATTTAGAATTAGAGAAGGCACTGGCTAGCTCTTGAGACAACTGAGACTTTTTGATGCCAGGTAATTTGGTTTTTATTTTGCCAGTGTTAGACTTAGCAAGTTCTAATCTGTTCTCCTTGTTTTCTGTTTTGTTATTAATTTCCAGTGGGCAATTATCTCTCATCTGTCCATGATGATTTTTCCCTGATTGCATTCTTATTTCTAATGGCAAGGTATTCTCTCCACTGTGATTCCTGAGTACCACTGTCTTCTGAATAGGGCAATGTTTTGCTTTATTGGGGTGGTTGTATTTTTTACATGGTACAAAAGGATTTTCAGAAGCCAGTTCTCTCCCAGATGGCATTGTTTTCTTCTGTATTTGTGATTTGTCCACTTTAATAACATTTCTGTCATCTGAAGCCCTTTGTTGAAGCTTTGAGGTGCTTTCTCCAAGTTTTGTAATTTTAGATTTGGGATTACTGAATCTTGTTAAGCCTTCTCCTCTCTTCAGGAAGGGTCTTTTGATCACTGGTTTTTGAACAGCTGATCCATTTGTCTCCTGTAAATGAGTGAAGTCAACCACAAAATGTTACAAAGCACACAGTTTAAAGATTTCTTCAAATAAACCCCACATTACAGTAGGAATTTAGATGGTGCATTTCCACTGGATTTCTAAAGACTTAACAAGTGGAATATTTGAGGCTTATTGTTTTATATTTAGAAATGTGAAGTGTTAGCTTTCAATGCCAGCATCTTCCTCGTACATTTCTAAAGCACCTATCTCATCCTGGCACAATATATAAAGAATAAAGTTTTAAAAAATATTAGTAAAGAACCTTTAACTTCTGGTTTTGCTCCAGACGCTTCTCTTCTAGTTCTATCTGTTCTTCTAAGAATTCTTCAAAAGTCCATTTCTTCTCATGTATTGCAGCTTTTATAGGTCTAGTGTAATTAAAAAAAAGAATCAATATAAAATAATCCTATAACGACTCTTAAAATTCTATGTAAAATAACTATGTTTGACATTACTGCTATTCAAAGATCTAGTATGTAATTGTGTAAAAGATGACCAGCTATGAGCTGTTTTAGTCATTAAGTTCATCTGGGAAATGCATTTTAACACGATGTGTTTATCTTCTCAGAAATAGTTTATCAAATCCCCATGACAATTAATATAATTAAAATAATAATATCTGAAAGATACTGTATGCCAGTCACTGCTTTCCTTTATGACCCTTTCTTTCAGCCAAATCATCAAATTTTCACTCATGGTTTGTTCATACTGCCAGCCTCTATTCCCAGTCAGGAATGCTGCTGAGATCATGTTCCGTATCTCCCCCTTTAATGCTCCTCCTCCTTCCCAGGAGTACTGGGTCTGGCTGGGATGGAGTGAGCTTTTTGCACAGCAGCCCACATGCTGCTGTTTTGGGGTTGTGCCTACACCAGCACTGACAACGTAACTGCTGTTTTAGCTCTTACTGAACCCTGCTTGCACAGCATCAAAGCTTCCTTTGCTTTCCCATGCTGCTCCTCACCCCAGGAAGCAGGCTGGCGGTGGGCCAGGCCTACCACAGTTGGGACACAGCCAAAACACTTGAGGCAGACTGACCACAGGGTTATTCCATGCCACATAACATCATGTTCAGCAGTAAATACTGGGGGCTTCATCTTCCAAAAGAAGTTGCTGCTCAGAGATCAAGTGGGCACTGGCCTGCTTGGGGGATGTGGACTATGCATCACCTGGGGCATTTCGCCCTCTTTCCTTCACTTATTAAACTGTTTTTGCTCAACCTACAAGTCCTTCCAAGTTTTCTCCTCTGATACCATCTCCCGTTCTGCTCTGGAGAACAATGAGGAAGCAACTGGGTGCTTAGTTGCTGGCTGGGCTCAACCCACCACAACCTGCAACAAGTACTTGTTGCTTCTGTAGTGACTCAGCAGACAAGGCAGAGCTTTAAAATAATGCCAGCTACTGCTGTTATTCTATCAACTCCATATACAAATCTTTTACGATACATGAGAAGGTTTCTGCCACAAGCACTATATCATTAATTCTTAGCCATATACAGACATTTTTCAGAATCACAGGCTGGTTTGGGTTGGAAGGGGCCTTGAAGATCATCCAGTTCCAGCCCCCCTGCCATGGGCAGGGACAGTTTTCACTAGACCAGGTTGTTCAGGGCCACATCCAACCTGGCCTTGAACACTTCAAACAATCTTAACTCCAAATAATAAACTAAGAAGACACAGCCTTGCAGTCCTCCTTCCTTCACTTACTGCCGAAGTGAAACACAGAACAGTGGATAGGAGGTTGTAAAAAATTAAACAGAGAACAGTAATTATAACTGTGTATACATGGAACAATACTGAAATGCGCTTCTAGGCTGTCATTACCCCAGGCTGCACACACACACACACCTCTTCATCCAATACACATCATCACATCTTTTACAGCACAAACGATTTCAAGCAAGAGCCTCTCTAACTACAGGTCTCCACAGGACCTACAAAAATTGAATCTTTGGTGGAGAAAGCGACACAAACTGAGAATATCAGACTCTTTCAATCGGGATCGAGAATTCAACCAAAACTATGTTCTTTGATCAGAACTGCATAATCATGGTCTGAATTACCTTTCCTCGGTATTAGTCTGCAAATGTTCAACTCCACTGGAATTTTCAGAGAGATCTGCACTTCCCACACATAAGGGTTCAATGTGATTTTCTTCACTCTCCATGAGTAGTTCCACCTTTTTTTCTGGACACCACATGTTTTTTCCTATGAAAGTGATAGATTTTTTTTCATCCCCGAAACAAATCAGTTTTCAGCATGTACTTTAAGAAGCATTCAGGTCAGATTAAAAGCAGAAAGGAGCTTCAAGACAATGTGATCTTAATTCCTACATAAAACAGTCCTAAGACTCCCCCAAATTAATTCTTAATTGAATTTCTGTCTTTTTAAAGAACACCCAGTTCTGCATTAAAAAAATTCCACAGACCTTAAATAATTCATTCATATGGTTCACCTTCTTTGTTATTGTTAATCTAATAAAATATAAAAGTAACTGAACAAATTCTGATGATTGTTGTACCAAAGAAGCTTATCAAGCTTCTGTTTCCCACATATACATGTATAAATTGGGAAGAATTTGACTTTTGTCTCATGCTGCTTTTTATAAAACTCACATGGACAACAGGAACACACCAACGAAAATCACAAAATCCTCAAAATAAATTGTATAACATTATGCTCAGTAACTACAAGCAGGGGAAAAAAACCCACCACACATCAAGTTATCTTTCTATCAATGACTAACCAGTAATGTATTTGTTGTTCAAACGATTTGGCCTTTTAAGATGCGAACACAGACCTTGCTTTTCACAGGCAGACACTTCTGAAAGACTGTTCTTCAAAGCTGAGGTGCATTCTTTGTTGTTTAACTTTTGTAAAGAATCATTGTCTTGTACGTTTGAAGAAACAATTGGAGTGTTAGCTCTGTCTTCAAAGACATTCTGATATCCAGATGATGGCAATGAGTGTAAAGTTGTTAAACCCGCTGAATGGCCAGGTCTCAGCTTTTGACTTTCAGCTGTTAGAGTATAGCCTTGAAATTAGAAGGAAGAAAATGGCCTTGTCATTGTACAGTGAATCCCCGCTGCATTGCGAGCTCTGCATTACGACCCCACCCATTTTCGAGGTGAATTTCTCGTAGTTTTGATTCAAGGATTTGCGATTTCATCCTGCTCATGCATGTTCAGTGCCTCTGCTCCGCCGAGGGGCAGTGCCAGAGTTCCCCCACGGGGAGGGTCATGAGTCACGCTGTGGGATGTTACTCTAAGTGCAGCTGGGGAACTGACCCCCCCCCGGGCGCGTGTTACTGTTTCCATGGCTACAGGCGGGGAAGGGAAGTGCCCCAGGAAAGTGGGGCTGCCTGCGGCAGCCAGCGGGACATGGTCACTCTGCTGCCGCAGCTGAACCCACCCGCACCGTGGGGTGCTGTGGGGCCAGCGCGCGGGGCAGGTGGGGCGGGTGGCGTGCAGGTCGGGCAGCACGCAGCGGGCATGAGCGCCGGGCCTGGGGAGGGGGCGGGAACAGCAGCGCAGGGTTTTGGGCTGTGAGCGCGCGGTTGCGGCGGCCCTACGGATTCTCGGGGTGGCAGGGGGGTCTCCTGAATCAGAGGGGGCTCAGAAACGGCTCCCTTTGCTCCGCCGTGCTCGGAGAGCCCGAGGGGAGAAACACAGAAGTGCCTGCAGTGCTCCAGAGCGCCGGGGGTAGGGCAGTGGGCGTGGCCTGCATGCATATTAACGACCTGCACTTCTTTGCGAGTTTAGCGTTTTGCGAGGGCCATGCCCTGTCCCGTTCCTCGTGAAGGATGGGGTTTAACTGTATTTGTACATATTACAACACTACTGTTCCACAGGAGGAAAGAAATGGCACTGAGGAGCAAGACTGATCACCCAGCCTTCATCCTTACATTGCCTATGCACTTACTTTTGATCAGTAATCTTGATTTTGTCATCCTAAAGTAAACCTTAAGTTAACTGTGTCATGTAGACAGAATGCCATAAAAACAACCATTTAAATCAGGTTGGACTGATGGTGCCCAGAGGAGAAAATAACCCTGCTCAATTCTGAAAGCTTTTTCCAGCCAAGAACTGTCTCCTCTTTGCACGTAGCAAACAAGTCTGGATATGTGTGTTTGTTTTTAAATACAGATCAGCTCTCTAGTCTAGTTCACTTCATCACCTGAAGGTGATGTGTGTAAGCACAAACAAGGCGGGACCACTTCATTTAGCTGAAAGCTTGTATGTATTTTATATACACACTTCAAAACAAGGGCTCCCATCCTGGTGCGTTATTGATCAAGCTACAATTACAATCGGCATTTTACAACACCAAGCCAGACTTCCTCCTACAGCAGCACTCAACTTTCAGGCACTGAAGCAATGCAGCATTTATCTTTGACTACTCAAGTAGTCTTAGGATGAAGAACACAGAATACACTTTAAGATTTTAACTGGGAAATTATAGGTATTAAGTTTTCCAGTTTATTCAAAGGATGTCATATGCTTTTTTTTCCCAACTTACCAAGAGCTGCTGCCTGGCCAGACACCATGGTGAGTAGCTTCTGCTGCTCTTCCATTAGCCTTTGAAGTTGCTCCATCTGTTGCTTCTTCAGCTGTTCTTGTTTCTGTTGTTGCAATTCCTTCAGCTTTTCAAACAGAAAAAAAAATACATATTCAAGGCTATGTTTATTAAGAATGTACCACAGGATTAGCAGCATCAAGGCAACAAGTATTTGTTGTTTTAAAGATGCTCCATTAGGCAAGTGTAACATAAAGAAAATTAAGAACTTTTGTACCTATGAATACACACGCTATTTCCAGTTTGCCCAGTTAACAGTTCCACTAGTCTTTAATTGACCTATCTGCAAATGACAGAAATCAGAACACTCGTTTCCATTACACGGGAAAAGTATTCCAGTTCTGCTTTTTCAATGTTAACTTCTACTATGCTGTGTTCTTATTAAAATATTAAATACTTCATAATAATTAAAGCTTTAGAAAAGTGGGTTGCCTTTTTTTAACTCTCTCCAAGATCTCGGTTGCAGTGAGCAGTACTGATACAAAGGTCCAAGGGAGCAGAAAAAGAGCACTGGGCAACATTAAGACTCATGAAGCCACCTAAAAGAAAATAAAGAATTAAAATACTGATTCAATTCAGTAATCCAGTCTTCATTTTCTTGTGCAGCAGGAGTCCCTGGCCCTGCCTCAATACCAACTTTGAGGGTCACATGAAGGCAGGGCATTCTGTTCCCTGCCAAACCACAGCAATGGGTGGTGAGCCTCCATGTCCATCTTTGTATCTCAAACACACACATATGTGGAAGCTCCAGTTCACAGGTTATTCCAAGTTGGAAGGGACCCATAGGATCATCTAGTCCAACTCCCAAGTGAGCGCCCACCCAGGGATCGAATCCACAACCCTGGAGCCATAGGCACCACACGCCATTCATCTGAGCCTCTCATCATCTAGACCAAGTCACTGAGTTCCTCATCCAGTCTTCTTACACACCTCCAGGGATGGCGACTCCACCACATCCCTGGGCAGACCATTCAAGCATGTCTGATTAAATCCTTTCACTGGACCATAACTGTCATCCAACAGGTAAGAAAAAAATTCTCTTCCATTCCCCCTTGTAGTCCCAGTAAAACCGGATGCACTATGCAAGTATAAGTTGTGAGATAATGATCAAGATCCAACAACCACTTTAGTCTCATTCTCCATCCCCTTCACTTAACCAGTTCTGATAATAATATCTTCAGAAAAACAAACAGAAAAAATCTAATTATTTTCTTGTTATACACTGTCAATAACTTTCTGAGGCAGGAGACTTAATAATTCCTTTTAAGATACCAATAAACCAGATAATATTTGTCATTTAGCCCCTGATTGATACTGCTTACAATATTTTAAAAGTTTATAAACATTTTCTTATCATGTAAAATACAGGACAAAACCTCTATAGCACCAGGCAAGTTGTGGAATTCTACTCTAGACAGACACACACACTCTCTTCTCCACTTGAGTGAACTGACATAGAGATTCGTGCTAATGTAGCTGCTGGCAGAGTGGACAAGGAGATAAGAGAGTTCTTAATCCTCAACAGCAAGATCTATTATAGTGCTGTTGAACACTTTCAACTAACACAATTTGTATCTAGTAATTGGGAAGGGCTATGACCCAACATACAGCCACTTCGAGTGGATTCGTTGATATGCTTGCATTAGGAAGAAACAGTCAGTAACATCACAGCATTTTAATTCCATGCCTTTTTGTCCTTAGCACATTCAACACTAACATCTCTCTTCATTTAAACAGAACCAGGTAGGAATGTTCACATGTGCTTTGGGAACTAACAGAAGTTGCTATAGATACAAGAACGTACAACTTCACCATGTTGTGAATATCTGTGGTGAAATACGAGCACTGTAACGACCAGCACCCCATTTCCACAGCTTAAAGTGAAGAAACAACAGAACACTGGAAAACTCTGTGCAGCTTTCCCGGTAAAATGATTTTGAGAACAATTTCACTTTAAACTGGAACCTGTGAAACCTGGAAACAACAGCTGTCAGACTCAGTGGCTGCACATCATAAGACACCAACTTTTATGCACATATAACTTAGGTCTTGCTCTTTAAGCTTGCTGTGGGCTATATATTGGAAGGAGTTTGCTCACTTCCAGGTTTGACAAATCATCTGTGGGAACAACCTAAGTCCTAATGGATGTATGACAAGGAATTCTAGGACTTTTACCTGTTCAAGCTTTTGTAAGAGTGGATCACTGTGACTTGACTTTTTCTGACCATCCACTTCATCACGGACAAAGTTTGGCTCAGAGTTCTCTCCATTACATGCTGCTGCTGCTGCTGCTGCAAAGGATGTTAAAGCGGGATATTGCTGAAGTGGGTGAGAGCTGCCAGACCCCTCACACAGGGAGTCATCACTTACACAAGAGCTGTCTGAAAGATGCAACACTTCGGCAGGTAAGGCTGGAATGTTTGCAGGCCCAGGTAACAAATTTTCTTTCTTGAAGTTCAAACCAGTAAAACTAGGATCTAACAGGACTCCAGAACGGGAACTACTGAACATCCAAGGTGCAATGAAGTTTTGTTCACCACTCGGATTTTCAACAGTTGGCATCTTGTGAATTGTATCCCAGTTTCTTTGCTGATTAGCATTAATATAACAACATTATGTTGAGTTAGAACAGTATAGCTTTCAAAGTTCCAAGTATCTGGCACGGACAGTTATCTATTTTTAGCACCTAGAAATTAAGCAGATAAACAAAATAAGTAATCTACACTAACAGATTCCCAGTAAAAGAAAGCTACTCTCTTATAACCAATCTAGTGTATTCATAAAAGTAAGTCACAATCAATAAAAACAATTCGGACAACAAGTAGCAAACAGTTTCTGAGCAGAAAAATCAACATAATCCAACTCTTAATTGTTCTATTTATTTGAGTGCAGTTAATAAACTAAAATATTATAAAGCTGTGCATAATATTCTCTTCAGTAGCACAGAGAGCAATTCAGATTTTTTTTTTAAATGCTCACAACAAAAGACGAGAGATTATGAGCTGAGCCTTCGTATTAACACAGAGTTTCAAATACATCTATCTAAATACAAACTTTTTACAGCACATATTTCAATGCAACAGCCTATCATTTTCATGTCTTCCTTAGTTTCTCATGGCAACCCTACAAACACGCTGCCTGTTAACGTCTTTCTCCCAAAAACCTTCTTTTTTTTAAATCCATCTAAAGGAAAGTTTAAAGACTGCAACATATCCTACAAGTGCCATAAGCCATGAATGAATTCAGGGAGGGAGGAGACCCAAAGTGATTTCCTCACATCGGAAGAAAGAGAGGCAGAACAGCTGCCGATGATGGTGTGACCCCTCAGCCCTGTGTCATCTCAAACGAGTCCCAGGGCAAGTAACTCCACCTGTGCACCTGGTGTGTCCGGGGGAGGACAGAAGGGACCCGGGGACAAGGGACAGTCACCAGAGCAGCACATGCCCAACAGTCCTGCTGATCAGCAAATAACTTCTTAAAGCTTCCTCGTTCCCAAGGGATCGGTTCGCCCCAGCTCTCGCTTCATCTTCCTGCTCTAAAAAGGCTTGTGCTTCCAGAGTTTAAAACCGAGACTGGGAGAAATAGTGTAACTCCTTTACAGAAAAGTTTTCCCACTGACTTCTGTTTTGAGACACGACGGCGAGTTTTCCAGCGAGGCACAGCTTCCTGCACAGGTGAATTCAAGCCCCCAGGGTTCCCGGTCCGTCTGAGCTTTTTGACCTCTCGGAACCCCTCTGGAGGCCCTGCCGGGCCAAACTCCCCCGAGACGCGGCGGCGGCAGCAACACCTTCGTGCCAAGCGCAGGAGACGCCGGGGATCAGCCCGCTCCGGCCCGGGAAGGGCACAAGGGACAAAGGAATCCCCCAAAGGTCGACGTTGGGGAAATGACCCACGTTCCTCAGCCGAGGGGTCGGCCCCAGAGCTCTCCTTCCATCAGGAACACGGACACGGACACCTTACTCAGAAGCCAGCGCCCGCTGCTGCCCCGGCCCCGACGCACCCCCACGGCGACAGCTCCGACCCGCGGCCCCTCGCAAGTGGCGGGGAGGCGAAGGCAGCCCCAGTCCGCCGCCCCTCGGGCAGCGACGCCCGGCCCCGGCGGTCAGCCCTTCCCTTCTATGTGCATTACAAACCTGCCGCCATCGCACGGCCTCCCGGCGCCACAGGCTGGCGCCGCCCCGGCGTACGGCACACCGGGAGCTGTAGTTCGAGCGCCCGGCAGCTGGGCGGGGAAGGCGGCGGGTTGGGACTACAGCTCCCAAGAGCCCCCGCGGCGGGGAGGCCGTTGATGGGCATCCAGAGCGAGGGCTGCGCTCCGGTTTGTGCCCGGGGGTGTCGGGGCGGGAGGCGGTGGCAGGATTCGCTCCGAGCCGGGTCTGCCCCGGGCTTCCAAAGGCACCCCGCCGATCCAGGTGCCTCCCGCTTGGGGAGCCGCGATGTCTTCCTGGGTCAGCTGTGCTGATGGGGTGAGGCTGGGAACACTCGCACCCTTTTAAACTTGCCACGGCGGCAGGGCCAGAGGAACGCGAAGGTAAACGGGCGGAAAGCACCCCCAGGCTCTCCGGTGTTTGGTGCTTTAGGCACACTCTTGTCTTACTGAGTGAAATTTGTGTGTTCCCCTAAACTCCAGAAGGCAGTAGAGCATCACCCTCCGCCGGCGTGTCCCGGTTCGGCAGCTGGTGTGGATTTGGTTTGGCAGGTTACTGATACACCACATGATGGTGCTCAGACTGGATTCTGCATTGAGAGTGATAAGCTACTGTGCTAGAATATAGAAGGATTTAGACTCGTGTCTTTCTAAAGCACAGAAGCACATTCAGTCCCTTTGACAATCTTCAGTAGGAAAATAGAGTAGAGGAGTGGTTTGGGGCTTTTTTTTAATGTTACCTGCACCCTGAAAGCCCTCCAGGACTACAGACTATTCATGGTTTATTGTTGTATAGTAAAACTGCTAAAATTCCTTAAGTTTTTATAGGCTATTCTCTTAAGAAGTATTCTCGTAAGAATAGTCTCTAGAATTCTTTCTAGGGAAACAGGAGAGAAGAGGCTACTGTCAGTGATGGCATTAATCAACAATAAAAGAATGGGAGGAATTTCCCTCACTGAAAGGAAAGAAAAGCTGCTAGGGACAGGCTTTGAACAGGTTTTAACTAAAATTCCTGCTCTCTATCAAGTATTCCAGAGTTCCTTGAATCACAGAATATTCTGAGTTGCAAGGGATCCACAAGGATCATCGAAGTCCAGCTCCTGGCCCTGCACAGGACCATTCCCAAGAGTCACACCATGTGCCTGAGAGTGTTGTCCAAATGCTTCTTGAACTACATCAGGCTTGATGCTGTGACCACTTCCTTGGGGAGCCTGTTCCAGTGCCCAACCACCCGCTGGGTGAAGAACCTTTCCCCAATATCTTACCTAAACCTCACCTGACACAGCTCTGGGCCATTCCCTTGGGTGCTGTCACTGGTCACGACAAAGAAGAGATCAGTGCCTGCCTCTCTATTTCCCCTCGCGAGGGAGTTGTAACTGCAATGAGGTCTCCTCAGGGCTGAGCAAGCCAATTAACCCAGCAGCTCCTTGTGGTTTCCCCTCCAGACCCTTCACCATCCTCACAGGTCTCTACTGGATGCTCTCTAACATCTTTATAACTTTCCTGTATTATGGCAGGCAGAACTGCACGCAGGACTTGAGGTGAGGCCGCACCTCTGCAGAGCAGAGCAGGACAATCACTTTGTCACTTCCCTGGACTGGAGGGTGCTGTGAAAGACAGTTTTGAAAGCTTTACTGAAAGACAAAAGGATTACATCAGCTGGCTTCCTTTGATCAGCTAGGTGGGTTACCTTGGCATAAAAAGAAATGAAGTTTGTCAAGCAGGACTTTCCCCTGCGGAACCCATGCTGGCTGTGACTGATGACTCTGTTGTCCTAGAGCCTTTTTGTATGAGCACAGAGTACTTTTATGCCAAAAGCACTACTAAGGG
Organism: Pitta sordida; assembly: GCA_013390025.1. Classification (NCBI taxonomy): domain Eukaryota; kingdom Metazoa; phylum Chordata; class Aves; order Passeriformes; family Pittidae; genus Pitta; species Pitta sordida. Next base: position 82,410 of record WEKX01003239.1, read on the forward strand.
GGGAGGGGGGAAGAAGCAAACAAAAAACCCCACAAACCAACACACCCCTCCCCCAAAAAAACACAGCCACAAACTACAGATACATAATAACCTTGTGCACCCTTTGATCTGCTATCTACCTGACCTAAATGCAGATATTACCATTATAGAGTTGCCAGTACTAGCAGGTACATAGTATATACAGACATGGATAAAATTGTGTCTGATAGTGTTTAATGAAACTTCACATTCAAATGTATTATGTTGGTTTCTCTCCTTGACTACCTACTTCCTATTTTTTAGCTGACTTATGTTATTCCGCAGTAACTGGCTATTTGGTCTCTTTTTACTGCACTGAAGAAACAGTACATACATTGAAAATCAAATAGGTCATTGAGTAAGAAAATAAACATACTCCTTAAATGTAGTGTACGTAACATGCCCTAAAATTACCTCAGGCTATGTTTTTTTTATCTGAAACTTTATCCTAATCATCTCCTCTCAACTCAGGTCCTTGGTAAATTAATGAAATCATAATCTTATCTTAGATCTTAACTAGATGTTAGTGCCATTCAGATGTTTCCTCTGTATTGTCACTGTCTCTTGGTTTATTCTCTCTCCACACTATGGTGGGATCTTTCTGCAGGGTTGATACAAAGGTTTTGTTGGCCTCGTAAAGGCTTTGATGCAATTTGACCAACACTAATTATAAAGCCAGGAGGACCTATTGGGTAATTAAGTTCTTTGAGTTTAGTACTAAGAAACTAGCAAAGAAACTGTTCTAATAAATGTTTCCTCATTTGCACATACATAGAGCAGAAAAATGTGAATTAGTAAATGAGTGCAAATACTACTTCAAACAGCATCTGCTTTGCCTTTTTTCAGTCTTTAATGTTAGTGGGTTTTGTTTATAGAAGAAGGATAGAAGCTTATCAGAATTTGCAGTCTATGTAGAACTCTCATTAAGCTAGAGAAAGGTCATTTTTGCTCCAAATGGCCTCCTCGAGAGAGGGCAGTTTAATATCAGATGTTTTTGCCTAACATAAGAACTCCTTTCCTTTCACATTACTTTTGAACAAGCATTTTCTGATTTGTTCTGTCTCATCCTGTGGGTCCAGGATGCATTTGGAGAGGCCAAGTGTTCTAAAGCGTCAGCTTTGTCCAGTTATCTCACAAACAAAATTGCTTGACCTCAAGTCACTGGAAAATTCACATCCTCAAGTAGATTTTTCAGAGATACAAATAGAATACAATTCTTTACCAGTGACACTGATACAAACCCTCTGAATACACTATGGACATGGTGAACTGGGACCCAGACATTCACTGGTAAGAATTTATGACCTGAATGTTTTGTTTTACAAGCATAAGTTCTCTTGATGCTAGTTACCAGCAGTGTGTCTGCATTAGCAGTTTGGCTTGGAGCACTGATGCAATTTTAAGTCAAATCAAGAGCTGCTTTATGTTGATTAAGTTCTCAAAGTAGTTTTGAAGTGTACCCAGTGAATGCCTTTCAGAGAAAATTAAACTGGGCACTGTGCTTCAAATAAGCTTAATGAGGGCATTGTTTTTGGCTTTGTTAGGTCTGAACAAACACACTTTGTTAGGTCTGACTCACTAGCTTGCTTTTAACACATCTACCACTGACGGGCTTTGAAACCCAGGAAAGCCCCATGACATACTGAGGATTTTGCAGAGTTTAAAGGTTGCCATATTTATGGCAATAATTTGCCATATTAATGTCCAACCCAACATTTAATGTTCCGCGGGAGCCTCACAAGACCCAAATCCCGCAAATTCGGAGGTATGACTGTATTAGTCTTAAATTGGAAGACCTTTGTCAGTAGAAGGTCCCTAATTCCGGAATGACTTTGCCTAAATCTTATTACATGAAACTCGCTTTTGATGTTCTTCCTCAATTGATGTACAGTAAAAGAATATTCTTTTCACTTTTTGTTGTGAAAATAATACACATTTTTATAGGTTCAGGTGAGTAAGTAGTACATTAGCAGTATTGTGTAAATGTACTAAGAAACTGTAGTGAATATGTTGCAAAATCGACGAAGACACGAGGAAAAACTATTTGTGATAAATGCTTTTTATGAGGTACGCTTGTTTAGATATTAAGGTTCTTAACATATTTCAGGTAGGTGAAATTTCAGAAATATTTGGTAAATAATGTTCAGTCATTTGTAGCTTTTTCAAGAACAGAACCATAGACATAAAAGATCTTGTATCTCAATGAATCAATCTGTTAGAATACAATTAAGATGTTTTCACTCATTCCTCCTACTTATAATTAATTCACAAGAGAAATAGCATTTGTGTTGAAAGAAAAAACAATGTCGGTAACAATAATTAAGAAGTGGGTTGCTCTTCAGTTAGATTAAACCTCCATATTTTCCCAAAGGCATTTGAGAGACAGAGACTAGTCTTGGATAAATACTGAACTGCACTAAGAAATTGCATTGCTGTGCAGCCTCTAATGGCAACGTTTGCTGTTGCCTGTGGTTCATGTAAATTAAAAAGCATTTTGTCTTTTCCTCTTGCCCTGAGAGAACAAAATAGTAGAAAGTAATCATTGCTTTTGTTTTATCTGTAGGTTGCACTTTATAAATAAGACTTCTACTAGGTATTTTAGGATGAACTGGTGCACCTAGATGTTTAGTAATAAATTGATTGTCCTGTACTATCTGTTATTTCATCAATGCATTAAAGCTGACAATATGAATCAAAACAAGGTGTTATTACCTTTCAATCTTTTATTTCAGGGGGGTCATTTTACTGTCTCTTAGCTCTGCTTGAGGTACTTTGCAAGTAGCCAGGAATAGAGGCAGAATAATATCCATAATACTGTGTGGTTATTGCACTAACAAGTTTTATTTCAGTATGGAATTAAATGATCCATTTTCAGTATTTATTGCTGTGCTCTCTTTCTCCAGTTTTGCAATAGCTTTTTATTTTCTGTTTATGAAATAAATGTCATGTAATCTCTTACAGATGAGCACAGCAGAAGCTATTTTACTTCAAGAATGCACTGGGTGAGGGAGCTGCTGAAGTGTCAGTACAAGACATGATGATGGAATTTTATCAAGTTACACGTCACAACACAGAAATAGAGTATACAGTTTCCAGAGTGTTGTTATCTGGAAGACAGGACCTGTGTCAGGTAACTTTTCCGGATTGCTAGGAAGCCCTGATCTGCACTGTGCTACACCAGTTTTGAACATACTCACTATGGAGATACTTTGCATAGCTAGTCACAGGCTGTCAGTTCAAAAAATAATTTTTTGGGATCTTATTAATAGAGTAACACTCGTGGAGGGAGTTCAGTGCTTTGAATAGGAAGACTAGTTGCTTTCCAAATGGTGACAGGAGCTTCCGTTGCAATCATTGTGACAGCATTTTCAGCTGGATCAAATAAGAATCATGGAATTGTTATAATCATCCTCCACCTGACACTAGCAACTACTCCAGCATATACAGACCCTTTCCTTTCCTGCATATGCAGGAACAGTTTCTAGAGATTATTAAAAATTACTGTCCTGTGTACAGTTTGGTCTCCTCCTACACCTACAGCACAAACTGCTTGGGGTGTGTTCCCTGGATTGCTGGTGTTGCTCGTGCGAGAAGACAGCGTATCTAAACAGGTAACAGCTGGTGTGCCTACAGGTGTATCCAAGGAACTTACCCATAACTAGCCCCTCCAGCTCCTGTTTTATGTAGTCAGCTCCTTCATTTTTAATCTTGGTAGGAGGTCATCAATCAGGAGTTCAGTTACTCTGCTGCAAGTCAATCCATTGTCTCCTATTTGCAGACACTAGCTGGGCAATTCTCCTCCTGGCAGGGGGATTGCTGACTAAGGAGGTGTGCTCCTTCAGGGGAGGCCGGTGGGGCTGGGGCTGAAAGTGGGCAAGGCCAGGGCACTTACACCACTGGCAGCGGCTCTGGTTGTACAGCATCCAAATAGGAGGAGTAGAGCAGGTGACAGTGGCTGCTGGTGATAGTAGCCAGGATCCGTCTAGAGGCCCTTATCATGGTGGCTGGTCTGCTGTCCAAGATCAAACCAGAAGCTAGAGTCCCTGGGAGCTGGGTCAGAACCAAGGAGGTGGAAAGCTGGATGCAGATGTATTGGCAACATAGTTCAGCTGAGAGAACTAGGGGTAAAAGTTTAAGCTCAAAGGCATCTCTTGAGAAAAAGAGAGGCAGGAATCTGCAAAGTCTTCTTAGAGCTCTCTGTCAAGGCTCCACAGCTGCACTGACAAAGCTGGCACCGAGCCCAAGCAGCCAGGCCCTCTGGAGAGGTGAGAGACTGGCAGAGTTCTGATAGCTACATGGTTCTTGTAACTACAGAGCAAACTCAAATTTCTTTATTTTATTGCAATTATAATGCAAATTCCAAAGATTCTGCTAGAGAGACCTCTTTCTTTTTGCAAAGAATATTCAGAAGTTTTGCCTAGCTGAAGATCAAACAAAACCATTTCACCCTGCAATTGGAGTGTAACTGGAGCAAGAGAGCAATGAGACAGAGTAACAATGTCATTTACAGCATGAAAATAAGGAATTTTTCCGTTTGTATATTAACTTGCTCCCTGAGTATCCTAAGTACTTATCAGAACCCTTTTTTGATTACTCGTATGAAGGTAACATAATAAAAAATAATTTGTAATTTGCAAATGTTACCAAATTAGTGATTACTATGTGGCATCTGTGTAGCATCTCTAACAGATTTACTACAGGCATACTTACCAGCAGCAGTTGCAACTCCTCCTGTCACAGTGTGTTTCAAGAGAAGCAAAGGAAGAACTTTTGCATAAATCATCAGATGGTCTTTAAATAATTCAAATGCAAGGTTCTAAATAAAGACCATGTAAGAGCTTGAAGAACTACTATGAACTCATGATCCCTTAGACAAACAGCCTACAGCTCTGCAACACAAACAGGTTTTCATAACAGAAACTGTTCCTTTTGTGTTCTGAATTGCGAAAATAAATGTGGGTCGTTGGTATAGGATTAGGGTCAATCATCATACCAAATCTATATTTCAAAAAGTTTTTTTGAAATCTTCACAAGCTTTTTGTTAAAATATGCATTACCAAATACAAATCTTTTGAATCCTGTAAAAACTGGTCTTCAGGGCAGACTGGGAAATCTTGTCGTTCTGGGAAGTTTTTTTTAATATTAAAACTCAAGAGGATATTTTAAAATATGTGATTACAGGTTGTTATTATTCTTCTACATATTTTATCAAGTCCCTGGCATTTTGTTATTTTCAGCTCCTTTTTTTTTCTTTTCTTAAATAAGACAAAATGCTGCAGAGTTGAAATGCAAAGCCTTCGTATTACTAATCTAACATCCAATGTTGAAATTGATCAAAATAAAGTGAAATGACAGATAGGATTTTCTTCCCGACAATGATGTCTTTTCTTATTCTTTCTTTTTATCAGAGTTGCTTACTTTAAATGTATTAGTTGAGGGATTTCTTTCTGATGACTGCAATAATACAGCAATTACTCAAGGGAAAGGAGAAGGAGAGGAGAGGGCAGGGGGAGGGAGGAAGGGAGGGAGGGAAGGAGGGAAGGAAGGAAGGAAAGAGATTCCTATTTGTGCAAGACTTTCCTTCCCTATTGGAAACACTTTCATTTCTTCAGGCATTTCATTGTTCCGTTTTTGAAAGTCTTTGTTTTTTATAGCAACTCTGTTTGTAACAAGTATAGTATGCACTTCTGGTTTAGGTATTTTTTTACTTCTAGTACTTCTCACAAACTCATGGTGGCAGTGATGATTGTAAAAGATTCCATCTTTTTTTTTTTTTTTTTTTTTAAACTTGTAGAAGAAAATCCAGTGCTGTTTGCAGAAAGTAAACTGAATAAGAACATGAAACTACAAAATTCCTTTTTCAGTTTTTCATGTGAGACCTGGGATATAGGCAAAGGACAGAGAAGTTTCACTTTTCAGACATTAGAATTAAAGGCATATATTTGTTAAAACTTCACAATATGGCTATATTCTGCTCTTATTCCATAATAAGAAAAATGAAGATGCTTGGGTATACACTTCTAATGAAATACAGTATGTGTATGTCCACTACACTGACGATTTTGCTTCTCCTCCTATAAGCTTGCATGGTTGTATTTCAAGCAGAGTTTGAAACAGCATTTGAAGAAGAGCAGCTGTCTGGTGAAACAACCTCATTTTATTAGATTGCTCAAATTCTATGGCAGGTTCCACTCTCTACCAAGCAAAGCAGATTGCTTTACATGGTTTGGAAATACTTTGTTTCAGAGGAAGAATGGATGTAGTTAAATTTGGCACAGGTGAATTTCTCTTTCCTTTTTACCTAAGAGCCAGCCGTTACCTTCTTTCCATGGCTTCATTTTATGCATATGATTATTATCAAACCAGCATAATACACTGAACCATGACCAGGAATGTGTGGCACTGTGTAATGCTTCTATTCTGATATTCCAGTCATAAAACTTAGGTTTGTGTTTTCATATTGTTGCTCCATGCTTAATATTTTAATGCTCTTAAAATCAATCTTTACTCACGTATTTCACAAAATTTTCTTCTTTTTCAATGAACATCACAAATGATTTGGTGTCACTGAAGGGGTTTATTATAGTAAATAAATCAGTTTGGTTGCATTCTAAAGAATGCTTCTTTGCATGGGATATTTATAATTGCAAAACTCTAATATGCAACTTTTTCTCTTCTTTTTTTAAAATTTTTCCGTGGGGCAGCTTTTCAGATTTTTCTGTAATTTAGTCTTTTTTCCCTAATAACAAACATACATTATTTTCCCCTAAATTTATCTTTTGGAGTCTCTGTGATGGTTCCACTGGGGCTGGATGCCAGAGGCTCACCAACAGAGACTCACATCAACTACCTTCTGGATATGACCATCCAACCAATTCCTAATTCAGCTAACAGGCCACCTATTGCATCTATCACTCTCCAATTCAGAGAGAAGGATGTTGTGGAGGACCACTCAAGGCTTGTTTTTACTGAGATAGGCTACCTACAACATTCCAGACCAATTACAGACAGGTTTTCAAAGTTTAATAATTGATTGACTTAAACTAATTATGTTGATTTCAAATTTTATCATTGTGTAAGCTTTTAAAAATATTTAGAGTAATTCTCCTATGTCTAATTTGTTCTTGCCAAATATATTTTCAGTGTCCTGAATCTTTGACTTACCAGTATCTTGGCTTATTTCATAGGATGGCTCTTGGAAGATGGCTCATAGTTGGGGAAAACCTTGACATTTGATATTGATCATTTAATTAAAAATTTCTTAATAGAAAAGGCATTCACTTTGTCAATAATTTTCTGTCATTAGAAAGCAGTACAGTGTGTTATATTTCCTATCTGTATGTGTTACTGCTCTGTATGTGTAGTAGAACTCTCAATAAGATACACTCAAAATTTAGATCCATCTCTAAATTCAGTTTTCAAAACTGCCTGATTTTAATAATACAGTTTCTTCTCAACTTCTCTTACAATATGGTGCCCTGGTTGCTAAGCACATATCCTGGAGAACTGCGTGTGGGATGTGAAATAGCTGAAGTAGAAATAGAGGTTCTCAATTTTTTTATCTATTATATTAATATCTGCTAAAGAAAAAAAAAGGGAGAAAAGTCTCTCCTAGGAGAGCAGCAGAGATCACTTCTGCTTTTCACATTTCAAACAATATGAATAATGTTACTCTCCAGGGAAATGGTTGAGTCACCATCCCTTGGAAATGTTCAAAAAATCAGTAGACGTGGCACTTCGCAATAGGATTTAGTGGGCATGGTGTTATTTGGTCAAAGGTTGGACTTGATGATCTTGGAGGTCTTTTCCAACCTTGATAATTCTATGATTCTGTATTTACTTAATTCATACACACACACACACACACACTGTCTGCAGCATTCAGTGTGCACTTTGCCTACACCTGCTTTGCTGTTTGATTCTGTCAGCTGATGCTCTTTGCTGGCAGAAAACTGGAGGGTGGGAAAGCAAATTCCTTAGTTCCGTCTTTCTAAATTATTAGACCGTGCAATTGTTCACCAAGGTAACAATCTTAGACATTTCTCTTTGTTGCACGTATTAAAATCAAAGTAATTTAGAACCCAAGCAAACACAAACTGCAGAATTCCCAACAATGTATCACCAAGTTTAAGTGTGAAAGCCAGGATCATGTTTGACCAGCTACTAAGGTAGTAGTAGTGATTGCATGGTGAAGCAATTAACTAGCATTAGGACAACTGATGGCTTATAGTGATATGGAGTACTTTGCAGAAAGTGCCTTTTTTGTTGTCAAGAAATCATTTAAATAGTAATGCCACTTCTTTCTGCTTCCTTGGGCCCAAATGGAAAAGCTGCTGCCATTGACTGCTCCTCTTCTTGTGCTACAGTTTCTCCGCTGCACAAAGGGATTGAAACATGTAGTTTTTAAAACACTGATGAAACTGGATGATTCATCTAATTGAAGGTGTGCTTTTAGATCAAATTTTACATATAAACCTTTTCAATATACAAAGATTAATTTCATTATGGAGATTCAATGACTAACCTAAAAGATATTGTAACAGCTACACAACAGATTCCTTATGCCAAAAGGGGAAGCTTCACAGACTTCATACTTTACAGGGCATATAGGAACAGGAGACAGAAACAGTCAGGAGAGCCCTGGAAATCTTCCTTCCTCTTTTGAGGAATTATATTCATCTGTATCCGATAATACATATTTTATACATGCCGGATCATAGTTCATACTATAGAAAATTTGGTCTTTTAAATAATCATTATTAGAAGAAGTTTATTTCTGCTCCTTTTGTGGATTTACAAGATTTTATTATAACAAACATCCATTTCTACACACAGTGGTGTTCATTGGGCTTTTGCATTGATGAAGAAAGCAGTAGAGCTGGATTTAAGGGAAATCAGTCAGGACTCAAGGTAGTTGCTTGCAAGCCATAGAAAAGGTTTATTTTTGGCCCAAGAAACAAGGAAAGAGGAACAGCAGTGTCCTCAGCTCTATCAAGTGCCAAAAGCCCCCACCCTGATTTTCTGCCTATTTTTATACCCTTTCCTCATACCTATGGAAATTACTCCATGAACATGCATCCCTTCAACATTATGTCATAAATTTCAACTTTGCTTTAAGGCCTTCAACCAATCAGCTCAAATGTTTCACATTCTTGCCCCACGTTTTTGACTAGAATTCTCTTTTGTTTACCATTCATGACTGGGAAACAAGACTTTCTTCTCTTTAGTATTGCCTGTTAAATGTTCAGGCCAAGTGAATGATTTGAAAATCTACAAATCCTTCTAAAATTCACTAAGCTTTCACTATTTCACTAAAATCCCTAAGTCTCTAAGCTTCTACCTAACTCACTAAAATCTGTAATTTTCTGAATCCTCAAATCAAGCCCGCAAGAAGGCAATTTCCATCTGTCTGCTATCAGGTTGAACTTGGGAAAAACTGGGATTCTGCTACCAAGAAGATATTTGGTATCAAGTTTATTTAATATAAATTATCTTTCTACATAAAATATTTAGTCACACAATTCTTTAAGATAATATTGAAGCTTTACATACAATGTTTAAACTGAGGACATTTTATCTTATTACTAAATAATAATAATAACCATCACAAACTTTAAGGTATGGAAACAAAGGGACTTACAGTTAATCAGTCTTGATTTTACATATATGTAGTGTATTTTACTTGCATATAACTGATTGGAATACCTTCCTGTTTAATTTCTTACATTAATTTCTGGTTCATTGCACACTATAAGGCACTTTAATAATGCGATTTCTTCTAAAATCTTGTGTCCTTCAATGGCACAGTAAATAAAGTGTAATGTAGCAAGTCAGTTAAATATGTCAGGACATGTTTTGGCAGATGCAAGAGTGTGATTAACAAAGAACCAATAAGTATCTTCATAACATATAAGTGTTTTCAGTTGGATGGTTTTGTAATTCCTACAGTGTGTCTCGAAATGCAAACAGCAGAACTGCTGTTTTTCTCCTGTATGTACTGCTTTTCTTACTGATCATAGATCAATTTGGGAATACATAGGTCAGTTTTGTTAGGAGGAATGAGTTCTCTCTTTTTTTCCTGCTGTTGCTCTGTATTCTGATTTTATGCTAATGGAAAACTAACTTGTTAATTTCATTTTGTACTGGACCAATCACTGAAGCCTAATAACAAAACTGGACCAACGGTGATTTATTTTAATGTGATGGGCTTTTCACAGGTGTTCAATGAACATGTTACTTCTTCTAAATTAAGGGAAGGAGCTTCAGGTTTTGTGGAAGTGTAGTTGGAGACAGCACAACGGCTTGCACTGAGGCAGGATCAGGTGTGTACAGAACACACTCTACACTTGTTTCTCCATCCTTTGAAAATATGCAGAAGTGTTGTAAGAGGTTACCTGGGGAAACTGTGGAATCTCTTTCACAGATATTTTCATGAGAATTTAAGCAAACATCTGCAAAGGGTCAAGTAGATACATTTCTTGACAGAGGAAGTTGCCAGGAGGAATATCCTGATGTCTTTCTGTTTCTAAGGTGCTCTGGATCTGTGTTTTCATATGCGTAAGATACTGGCTCTTTTAGTAAAAATACAAAGGAAATGTATTTGTACTATATTTTCTATTTGAGAAGAGGTAGGATATGGGTTTCTTAATAACTAGAAAGTCTCCTTAATATAGACAGTGATAAACTATCTTATAAATCCCCTGTTTATTATTTGCATAATCAATTGCTGCAATATGTATGGGTGTTAGATGGTGAGTTGGACTAGATGATCCTTGTGGGTCCCTTCCAACTCATAATATTCTGTGATTCTGTGATTCTGTAATAGTAGGGTTACCTTAGAAAGAAAGTGCTGGCAAAAAATAAAAAGAATTTTTTCCCCTCCAGCTGTTACTGTTGAAACAAAACATCCCATACATGTATGTGTGGAAGGTACACATTTGTGCTAAAGGCTGAATTTAGTTTGAGTGAGGTGGGTTCTTTAAGGACCTGTTTCTGAGATACAATATATTAACACTCTACCTGTAGCGAAGGCAGTGAAATAAGCAAATAGGGCGTGGTTTATTTGCTTTTTGTTGCAAGACTGTTCTTCTCCCTCCTGTTCCTTACCTAAAAAAAGGCTCTGCCAGTTACCTTAACATGCAAAATACTATGAAATTGAAAACAGTTCTTTTTCCTAGCAAGAAACCCTATTCATGCCACTGCAGGACCTCGTCCTGAGGTGTCCGTGTGCATCTTTCTTGCGTGTTTACGCAAAACTTCATCCAGCTGAGGGCAAATACATAATACCTTTGGTTCGACAAGTCCAAGTGCAAGACTGGGAGATGAATTGATTGAGAGCAGCCGTGTGGTGAAGGGCTCAGAGGATCTTGTGGACGAGGGGCTGGACATGAGCGAACAATGCACTCCCAGTCCGAAGGGCCAACCGTGTCCTGGCTGCATCAGGAGTGCCTTCATGAGCCCCCACCCGCACTGCTGCATCCAGCTCGGGGGTCCTTCGCACAGGAGAGATTTGGAGCTGCCGGAGTGGGTGCAGAGAAGGATGTGAAGATGATCAGAGAGGGGGGAACACCTCTCCTATGAGGACAGGCTGGGAGAGCTGGGGCTGTTCCGCCCGGAGAAGAGAGGGCTCTGCAGAGACCTTATAGCTACTTCCCGTACATAAAGGGGGGATTATTAAAAAAAAAAAAAACCCCCAAAAAAAAACCCAGAGTGATTTATTTTTTACACGGGCAGGTAATGATTTTTTTTAAAAAGTGCTTTTTTTTTTATACACGGGCAAGGAGGACTGGTTTTAAACTAAAGAGGAGAGATTTAGATTAGATGTCAGAAATAAATCCCCCGCTGTAAGAGCGATCGGGCCCGGCCCAGGGTGCCCAGGGCAGGGCGCTCGCTGCCAGCGGAAGGGTCTGTGCCCCGGGCCCCGCCCACCGCCCC
>WEKX01003240.1:0-11114 GCA_013390025.1 Pitta sordida
TTTTTTTTTTACCATCTCAGTAAAAAATTCAACAGCATTGTGAAATATGTGCATGAGTCCTTTCTGGTCCAGATTTTACTTTTGTGACAGCCTTGGTCACACTGTGTCATTATTAGAGAACAGAAAAATCCTCTTGAACTGAATAAATAAGTATAATTTGGGAATGCTTTGTTGAAATAATTTATTAAATGAAAAGTTCCATTTCAACAAAATAGAAAATGTTCATTTCAGTTTTGTTCCCCTCCCCCAAGAAAAAAAAATTAATCCTAGGTTCTCTCAGAATACCTGAAATCTGGAGAATGGAAATTCCAGATATCTCTCATCTGTGCAGTCACTCTCTGCGGTCACTTGTCACAAGCCAGGAATCAATTTTGCTGTTGGTGGCCAGCAGTCAGAGCAGATATATTTCTGATAATCACTCAGATAACATAAGGATACAGAAAATTCTGTTAGTACATAGCTATCTTTAATACAAAGAAATTTTGATTGCTTCTGGACAGGTAGTCTTGGACTTTATCTTATGCCTTCAGGTCAGTTTTGGATGAACGATATCGATAACTGAATTGGAGCTTAGTAAAGTACGTTACATCTGGCCCAAATAAGCACACCTCATCAGTGGAGTAAATCTCCGAAAAGAACATTTTCTTGGGGCAATACTGGTACTGTCAAAGGGAAAAGTACAGGAAGGCATGTGTGACAGAAGAGAGGACCTGCACTTTATATACCTTGCTGGACGAGCAAGGTGGATTCTGAAGGGATGATTTTGAATTTCTGTGAAACAAATAAACAAGGGCGGAGTGGGGCGGGAGGGGGAGAGGAAGTTACTTCAACTACTTCAGCAGATTGAGCCATAACAAGGAATGTTAGATGCAATTGCTCGTTGCAGGTTCTCAGATCTACAAATGAGCTCCACAACGCTTTCAGTAGTTGCCCTCTTAAACCAGAAGGATATCTAGGATTTCAAGAGTAGGATTCATTTTGCCTTTACTGAACCATTAAAATGAGGTCTCCAATCTGAACGGGGTTGTTTAGCCTCCTTCTGTCATCACCGGAGCAAACCCGTGCAAGGTGTTGTTATGTGACCGCTGGAATGACTTGCTCTCTCACAGAAACTATTTCTTCATGTCCATTACAGAGTGGTCCTAGACAACTTAGATTAAACATGTTACATGTTAGTAATTTCAAGTTTGGTGAGATAAAACCTCCTTGATTCTTTTAAATTCCCACTCTACACAGAATTGCAAAACATGTCAGGACCTGTCCTTCGCCTAAATCTTGCCTTAACCCACATACATTCTCCTATAAGTATCCATGTCTTATAAAGCAAATAAAACAACTGATCTGCTGCTAGGAATTATAAAGCCAGGAAACAGGAATACAGCAAGTGACTTTTTTCATCAATAGATAGGACCACCATCCATGACAGAAATTCAGCTTCCCCCTAGGTCTAGGAGCTTTGAGCCTTCACCTCCCATCTCCTGAATTGTATTTTTACCACTAACCTGAATGGGAAAGTGTGGACATCCTCATTCTACCCTCCCAAGGCACTTCTGCTTTATATGACCAACTTAAAGACTCACTGAGAAGATGAGAGAGCAACTACAGAGGTTGGGCTAGGGAACACTCTGATTTATTATAAAGTTTTACTATAACATATTCCAGTGAGCAATATAAACCCTGGGATTTAGAGACATCTCACTCTTTTCCGTTTCGTTGTTTAAATGGGTCACATAAAATAGAAGAACTCCAGTGTGAGGGAACAAAAACAACACTTCACAAGCCCTCTAAAGCTCTAGTTAACGAATATAGTGCCTTAGGCAGTCAAGAGAACAGGGTTTAAATTAATTAGACGGAGAAGGAAATTGAACTCAGAACCCATACTCTAGATGACTGCTCTAGCCCCTGAAAGTTCTGGAAAATAAGGGTGAGGAATAATAGCATTTTCTTCTTCAGATGTTTTTTAAAATGAACCCATTATAGAAACAGATTTTTTACGTTGCTTTTGGAGAGAAATCAGCAAACCAATTGGAGCAATGTGTGCCCAGACCCTGGATATCAAGGAGGAAGGATGTGGAACTCCTGTTTTATTCTAATTTCTTACCCCAAATTAAAAAACCTCCAGTTCAGTAGACCATGCTGTTTTGTGTAGAACTTCTTACAGGTTTATCCATCTCAGTGCTTTGGATATATACAGTAAACCTGGATGCATAAATTAAAGATTAGATGCTTAGTAGTCTATAGTGCAATGCTCTCTCTTATTGACCTAATTTTAGGATTACAGAACACCAGGAAAACCTAGGTAGTAAACTTACATCAGTTGGTTTTGAATTTTATCCTATGGTCTAAGTTGTCATGCCCTTGAGTCCACTACTGATGTCTGTCCAAACCTATTCTATGTGAACTTTGAGCATTTTGACTACATTTCACGTTATTATACTTCTGTCCATTGCAGTTCAGGTCTGCAATATTGATTTCAATGCCCATTGCCTTTATGGAATTCCAGGAGTGAAGTGTTTTATAAAAAGTGATGGAAATTTTCTTAATGTACTAGTATGTATAGTATTAGCACTGTGACATAGGTTTTGGATAAACTTAAGTGTTTTGGGTTCAATACATCCTTTTATATACTGACCTACATTATCAAAATGCATTTAATATATTTTTAAACCAAACATACTCACATAAGCTGTAGATCAATGAGCTTTTCTTGCATGAGAAGATTGATTTCCTTGAAGCCTAAAGCTTAAATATGACTACCTGCTTAGTTTAATTTGTAGTGAAGTGTTGGCACTCTTATCCCATTCATTTCACTTGTGTAAGGCAGTCTCTTTGCAGTGATAGTTGCATTATAGTATATGACAAAAGTCTGAGATAGGTTTAATATAAGTTAAAATCAAGTTAATACAAAATGACCCACAGAATTTCCACAGGGATAGAACCTAGTCTTTCAGCAGCTGACAGAATAATTCCTTATGAAATGATACCATTTGGGATACCGCAACTTCCAAAAGAGCATAATATATTAAATGTCAATCAACATCAGTTTATGAAAATAGTTCTTGTCAAAACCAACCAGATGTCTTTCTCTGATGGGATTACAAACCACGTTAATAAAGGTAAAAAACATTTCTTTAAGAAACTGTAATGACTAAAAATCAGCACAGTACATATTGAGTTTATTAGAGCTGACTAATTGTTAAGTCTCAAAATATAAACAGGGAATTTTAACTGAACAAATATGGGTTTGTGTTGCTTGGAATCATGAGGAGAAGTTATATCTTCTTTATATTTTTTATCTGTACGGTTATGACAGCATCAATGTGCCTAGTTCTGGGATTCACTATCTTATGAAGCTGCCTGCAAACTTGTGAGGGGAGAGTAGCAATGTGGGGAAGAAATACAGGAGGACAAAAAACCAAGGACTGTAAATTCAAGGAGTTCAGTTTGTTCAGTTTATCAAAGGAAAAGTTAAGAGATAACACAGTCACAGTTTATAAGTATCTCGATGGAGAAAATACATTTAATAATTAAGGGTTCTTCAGTTTAACAGACGAAGACATAACAAAATGTGGTAGATGGATGCTAAAACTGAAAAAATTCCAATTTAAAGGCATTAGTTTTATAAGGAAGATGATTAACCTCTGGGACAGTATAACAGAGATTATGGCAGAACTTCCTCCTCTGGAAATCTAAAACTCAGAACAGGATGTCTTTTAGGAAGATTGGGTTAGATTAGCACAGTACTTCCTCACAGTTTTATACACTAAGAAATAATTCAGCAGCTCAACTGTTTGGTCTGCTCATGTCTAAATGGATATTTCCCATTTGTATCTTCACTATTTTGTGCTGGCACAAAAGTGGTAACATGGACCAAAAGTCCTCTCTCAGATGAGAATATGTTTATATGCTGGTGCACTTTGTGGGCTGCCATAAAACTTAAACTACTTCTTTAAGTAGCTCAAAATGAAGTACAGTCTCTGGCAGCAATAGGATGTACACAGCTGTAGCATGTGCGCCTGTCATATCATACCCCTAGCAAACATTCAGATCCTGGCATGCCTTTTCTTAACATAAATAGTTTAGAGTACATGCTCACACTCTGAGAGAGAAAAAATTGCTCAGTCTGCTGCACCAGCCCTGACCAACGGGGATTTAATACCCTCTTTAGAGAAGCTGTCTCAGCTGGCTTGGTCTAGCATTTAACATCTCTCAGAAGCAGCTCAATGGCCTGGTCACAATTTGGACTACAAGCTGCCCAAAGGTAATATTAAACTGCATGCCATGTGGTGAAAATATACTATCCCTGTCTCAGAGAAGAATGGGACTTAAGAGTGTATTATAATCACAGAAAGAGAATTCTGTATATATTTTAGTGACTAAGGCAACATGGTTGAAGAGTGTCTTTGTTGGTGCTTCTCTTGTGTGATGGCAGCCAACTGACAGTCCTCTTTCCTACCTCCTCTCCTTCCCACAGCCTCACACCTGAATGCTACACTTTATTAGCTATACTTCTGCCCTTCTTAACGCTGTCGTGTGGTTAAAAGAGAAAACATGTGTTGCACTTTTTAAAGATTATTCCTGGCCTCTTGGCCATATTCTAATTTACATCATTGCATTTTCCCTTGATGTTCTTCCTTAAATTTCATCTGATTGCAGTATTTGTTCCTTTTTATTTTCTAATAATACACAACTACCACAGAAAGTAGAAAAAATGTAGATATTTCAAAAGAAAGGATTAGCCATTATATGAATTATAAGAGTAACTCTGGTTTCTCCAGGACATAAATCAATTGACATTCTTTAGGATATAAATCATACACTAAATGTCTGAGACATAAAGAAGAGGCTTCCCTCACCAACATGTTGTTGCATAATTGCCTATTATGGAAGTTTTACGTCTTCCTCTGCAGCATCTGGTTCTGGTACCATTAGTTTGATCTGGAATGATAATTCCTGTGTGCCTTTGTGGAGCATTCCTGTGACACTTTAGCAGCTGCTTGATTCCATCTCATACGGGGCAGCCAGATGTCCCACAGCTTTAAGGTTATCCCACTTTTCAGCATCCTATTCTGCTTCCTTTGCTTGCCTTGAGGAATGTTAGCTAACCTTATATTTGGATACACTATCTAATGCTTTTCACATTTGGAAATAATGCTAACCACAATGTGATCGTGGTGCAGGAGGAAACTGGTCACAGTCAGGGAATTTTTAGAAACCTGGCACTCAGGAAAACATACAAAGAAGAAGTATTGCTCTCCAACTAATTTCATCTCCTGTTTTATGTCTTTCTTACTGCAAGGAGGGATACGTCTTGTAAATCACAATCATGGCAGCAGTGATCACTATAATTAATTTTGTCTAATGTTTTCCAGCCAAGTCCTTTTTTTTCAGTAGTTCATAAATTTTTAACTTTCACTTATTGATTTTGAACAAGGGAAGGAAATGAAAAAAAACCCAAACTATATTTTTCTTCATTACTAAACACCTCTGGTCAGTGTTTTCAAATGCTGCCCAAATAATTGTGGGTAAACAGCTACCACTGAGATTGCTGTAGCTATTTTCGAATTTTTTTTTTAAAGGTTGGATCTCATGCTAGAAGTACTGAGCAGATTTTTTTTAGGAAATCTCTTGGGACAAACGCAATAAGTGAAGAAAAATTGCACATATCATTCATGATGTCTGTCTTGGTTCACCTAGGATGGCCAAGATTACCTAGGAAGTCATTCTGAGAAATTGCCCAAAGGTTTAACCAAGGTGTTTAAACTTTAGTACCAATGTATGGGCTATCATCTTACAGATTATTTAACTTTTTCTAGACACCAACAAGGTGGACAAACATAAGATGAGATTCAAAAGAGCAAATATCTGCTTCCAAACTAATTTGTCCAGACTCCTTTGCAGTCAGTGGTGATATAATCAATCTGGTCATTGAAATTCATTTTAATGTAGATATACAAGAGACATTGTTTGAATTGTTTCCTAAAATACTCATCTTTATTGGTTAAAAGGAGACTAGAATGAAAAGCTTTGATGTCTACATTAGGATGCCTAATGTTTAGAGACATATTCCATATTAAATTTTATCCACATTTTTTCTATCTTCTTCCTCATAAGATCCCTTGGTTAGCATTGCTACTGAATTTGATTAGTTGCCTGTCCTTTTTTTTTAAAAAAAAGGAATATCTTATGATACATGTGACAATGTTTAATCCAAGTAGGATACACATACCTGTTCTTTTTTTCCTTCTCCTTTGTATCATTTATCATCTGGGACACTACTCATAGTGGCTATCAAGGTTTAAATTGTTTTAATGTGGCAGTTAAAGTTGATACTTGAAACAGGGATAAGCTTTAAAGAGGCTGCACTTGCTCATTCAGCTCACCATTAGGGCAGTGGAACAATCAGGTGCCTTATATCAGCTTATGGTCTTCCTGCATTCCCATTTAAAAACAGTCCAGCAAAAAAAATTTCAGGTCACGTTCCTGATTCAGATCACTGTGCCACCTCAGTCTACGTCATGGACAGCTATTCCAACTGTGCTGAGGGTGCAAAGGAGGTACAAGCTGGTTGAACCAGCACTGCCTCAGAGAAAAATGTCAAAAATTACCTGAAAAAGAAAGTAGGTGGTAAGGTAAGGAAATATGCTGATGATACAAAGTTATTCAGACCTGTAGGACAAGGGCAGACTGTGAAGTATTTCAAAGGCTGAGGGACTGGGTGATAAAATGATAGATGAAATGCAATGTAGATATATGTAAAGCGATGCACATAAGGAAAAGCAGTCCAAGCTGTACTTACAAAATGGTCTCTGGGGTGTATTAGGATTTTAAAAGGTCCACAGAAGGGCAACAAGGATGTTGCACAAACAGCAGCTGCACAGACTGGAGCTCCTCAGCTTGAAAAAGAAACTCAGGGAGGATTTGGTGGAGCTCGGTATAATGATGGGTGATATGAAGATTGTCAGCTCTCTTTCTTTGCCAGAGATAAGAAATGAGGCCATCATGTTCAGATATAAGGACCAGGTACCGAACAAATTAAAGTGCATGGTTCTGCATGTGACGAGTGATGAATTTGTGGGTCAGCTTGCCAGAGGATATTGTGCATAAAATTGGCATGATGTCAATAGGCAGCTGGACAAATACTTGCAAGAATTGTCCGCTGTAAATTACTAAATAGGAAAATCTCATCAAAATGAGAAAATCCTTCAGCTGAAGAGTATCAGTATGAATATGCAAAGCATTACATATGCTTGCTCTTCTGTTGGATTTTTACCTGTGGATATTGATGGACACAAGATACTCAGCTAGATGGGCTGCTGAGCTAAGCCAGAACAGCTGGTATTCAGCTAACTATGACCTGGTGAGCAGAAATTTTCCCTTTTGCTGTGTTTTGTGGTAGTCACTGTGCTGGCTGTCATACAAATACGGAGTCGAGAGACAGCCCTTATCTCAAAAATCTTATCCTAATGGCAAGAAATAACCTGTAGGGGTAGATGGGAAGAAGCCTAATGAAGGAACCAGTTCAGCCAGTTTTTCCATACTCGGTCTTTACCACGTATGAATTTGTGAATAGAAGCCAGGAGATAAATAGGTGTTACAGGTTCACAGGTTATTCTGAGTTGGAAGGGACCCACAGAATCATCAGAATCATCTAGTACAACACCCAAGCAAACACCCAGGGAACCACGGGCACCACGCTCCATCCATCCAACCTCCCACCATCTAGACCATGTCACTGAGCTCCTCATCCAGTCTTCTCTTAAACACCTCCAGGGATTGTTAATCCACCACCTCCCTGGGCAGACCATTCCAATGAGAGATCACTCTCTGGGAAAAACCTCTTCCTAACATCCAGCCTAAACCTTCCCTGGCGTAGTTTGAGGCCATGTCCTCTTGTTCTGGTGTCCTCTTGTTCTGGTGTCGTCAGCCTGAGAGAGGAGATTCACAGCAACCTGACTGCAACCTCCCCTCAGGTAGTTGTAAACAGCAATGAGGTCACCTCTGAGTCTCCTCTTCTCCAGGCTGAACAACCCTAGTTCCCGTAGCCGCTCCTCAGAGGGCTTGTTCTCCAGTCCTTTCACCATCCTTGTCACCCTTCTCTGGACCCTCTCAAGCAGCTCAACATCCTTCTTAAACTGGGGAGCCCAGAACTGGACACAGTAGAATGTATCTGTAGCTGTGTTTTAGTGAGGAGTTCTGAATGAATCTGTCACTTGTAAGTTTTTTACTACATTCTTAAACATCCTTATAAGGAACTTCATACTTCAAGAAATGTGTTGGTAAGTTTGAGATGAGGTGAAAAAGCACTGTAACAAAGGCAAATATGTATGTGCTTTTGGAAAATACATGACCTCCAATTACGCGGTAAGACTCTCCTTGTACTATTTTAAGAAACACCATATTCTAACAGAAATAAACTGTGGAAAATATTAAAAAATTATGCCAAACGAAAAGATTTCTAGGTAGATTAATGTATATGATATGGTGTGTGCCAGAATATATAGAATTTTGTATGATGAACAAGGAATGCAAAAAATGTATGTCTCTGGTAGTATCCCTCTATAGAAATGTCTGTGTGAGTTGATCTGTTTGCATATATTTAGGAATTATTTTTACATTGACAAAGAATGCACATGTGTGAGCATTCATGTCTTCTTACATATGGTTGAGCTATACCATTTTTTCTTTTCTTTTCTTTCTCTAAAATTTAATTTACCTTCTGCCTCCTTCAAATAGTCTTTTTTTTAAGTAAAAGAACTTTCCTCTTTTGCAAGTCATATAGGATTTTCTTTCCAGGACACAATGGGAAGAATAATCAGCCAAATAATTCCATGCAATTTAAAACCCCTCATATCAAAATAAATGTGAAAGAAACTGAATGGGGAAGGAAAACAGTACTGGAACTTCTGTCCTCTGATCAGCATTTTTGCTGTTCAAGACTTCCTGAGTGGTAAAATAGCTCAGCCACCCATGCAGTCAAGTCAGAGGGCAGAAAATTTTTATATTACTCAGATTTCCTCAAGGGGATGACCACACTGTGACCTCTTTGCATTCTGCAGAGCTCTGTGACTCACAGACGTTATGATGCTTCTATTTTAAAGAGTTTCTCCAGTGAACATTCAGGGTTTCCTCTGTGACACTTTTCAACTCAAGGTGGGTAAAAGCATCTTGCCAGATTTAGTAACCTAAGGTCATTCCTGTACATCCAGTATTAATATTTGATTAGCTGCAATTGTCTATTTTACTGTCCAAACTCTGCTTTACTTATACAACTTGACGCACTTGAGTAGCCCCACTCATTTCAAGCTCTGATGTAAATGAATTATTCTACTTACAAAGTCATCCCATCTGGTTTCTTCCTAGTGCAAATCTGGTAAGCCTTTTCTAATTAATCTGGAAAAAAATCCTTCAAGGCTTGTAAAACATCAACATGTTCATGTTAGGAAAGAAAAAAAAAAGAGGAAAGAAAAGATAGTTGCTTAGCTAGACATAGACTATAGACATATTAAAAAAAAAGTCAAACCCCAAACAATAAAATAGGTAAGCGAATAATTGATGTTAGGTTTATCCCCATTTCCAAGACTGAAGATTAAAGAATCCTAGGATTAAAATAATAAATAAACAAATGTAAATGTGAATTTCAAGATGAGATTTCAATCTGACAAGTGCTGTAAGTTAAAATGAACAGTTTTTCAGTATTGTCCTGATGCACTTCATTCTGTTGCCTTCTATTTTCATGGGTTTGTTACTTAACAAACATAGTTATACACATCAAAGAGAGCATTTTGAAATATACAGCAGATTTTTCTTGTAATCATATAGATCTAAACTCTGAGTAGCAGAAGAAATCCTTCTCATAGTTTAGGAAGCAGGACAATTAATACAGCTTTTGCAGCTTGATGCCATATATAAAAGTGATGATGGAGCAGTTTATGAGGAAATTGAAGTAAGTATTGTACACAGTTTATGAATAAATTAAGAAATATTTGGTCAATCAGCTCATTGTGACACTTTTGCATGGCTGCTTTACTGCTGATTGCATTGAAGTTTGACACAAGGGACTGTAAGGAAAACAAGAAACACTTAGTACATGTAGAAAAGCAAGTGAGAGAGAAAGAGTAAGAAGTAACCTATCTCTCACACCCTGCATGCCCCCAAACCTGTGGTCAGGTGGGAGACAGGTAGTCTCATTTTTTCTGCACTCTAAAGAGGATGGAGCAAGCAGGGAGAGCGTGTGTGACCATGCATTTTATTCACACGTCCTGTACAGCCTGCAAACGTATTTTCTTCTGACTTCCCTGCCAGCCTCTGTTCCTGGGATTTGTGAAACAGTGGAGTACATGTAAACAGGCAATAGGGTAAATGGCATTAAAGCAAAGGAAGAAATGTCACCATTCCATATTCTGAAACTGTGTGATCATTCCATATTATTATGGGTTATTTGTTATGTAGTACTTAAAAGCTTAGTACAATCTTTAGAATGTTGTGGGCTTTAAAATAAAAAAAATAAAATGGGAAATCTAGAACATGACATCTCAATGGCATTGAGCATCAGACAAAACACAGGCAAGAGGAGATATTTACGAGTAGTTATTAAATAATAACAATAAAATACCTCCTATGTCCCCTAAAAAGAGCAATACACTTGCCCATATAAAGACATCTAGTTCCATTTTTTGCAATTTTATGCAACTCAGGGTATGCAGGACACCAGTGCAGTTATGGCACAGGACCTAAGAGAGACCCACAGCTTTCTGGAGAAGCCTTTGCAGGCTACATGGAACACTGTTGTCTCTAACATCACCCTAGGGGGTTCCCATCATGTATCTGCCAAGGGCTCGCCATCCAGTCTCCTACCACCTTCAGTCATCTCTCTTGTTCCAGATGACTTAGTGTAGATGAATTTTCCCTCTTTCCACTGAAGGAACATAGATGACTAAGTAGAGCAGTCCCTGACATAGCTAAAGGTAAGGGATGTCAATCCAGCTCCCTGTGCTAGAATATTACTCAGTGTGGCCAAATCTACCCATTAGTTTGTATCTGTGCAATGCAGCTCAGGCATCAGTCATCCCATCAGACCATGGTTATACCACTAGTCCGAATGCCTGAGCACA
>WEKX01003240.1:11264-56198 GCA_013390025.1 Pitta sordida
TCTGGTCTTTTTGTGGGTCTCACAGGTAATCTACAAATATCGAAAGGGTAGAGGATCTGGTTTTGGCACTGTCTTTCTGGGGCTCTTCAAAAGTAGTTAAGCCAGGTTTCTGAAGTTAAGTTTCAAAATTGGTTGATTATTTTGGTACTTAAACAGACATTTTCAGATTTAAAAAATGAAGACATTCCTCAGTTTATTGACAATTCACATGGCTAAAAATACCTGGAAACTCAAGAAAAGAAAGGAGAACAATTTGCAAAATACTTTTAAGATTGGCATCCCATACAAATTGAAGATTGCAAGAAATGAGCATATACATATTCCAGTCAGCTTTGATGGTGGAACAGAGAAAGAAAACGCTACTCAACATTTCCAGTGAGGAGAATCAGATTCTGCTGAATTCTCTTCTATCTATGACTGATTGAATTATCCATTGCAAATAACGTTTGTTGCTAATTTGGCCATATTGCAGTTCATGAATCATTCTGGAAACACTCCTGATTTCTACAAACACATTTGCTATTTGCAAGTATTCACTGAACAGTTTTATATGAAGAGATTTCAGCCTATTTTATTGTTCTCAAATAGTTAGTGTCATCTATTCACTATTTGAAGTGTTTGACTGGTCAACCAAATCACATACTATTGTCTGCACTTCCTGATTAGGTAACTGAAACTTAGAACTACAAGTATAATGAATATGAAATGATGAATAGCAAATAGGGTATAACAAATATTGGATCATCTGAAATTTTATACAAGAAATACATAATTCATGTAACTTTCAGGACTTAAACATTTCCCTGAATACCTGGCAGCTTCCAAAAGATCCTGAAACTATGAGTAATATCTGTCATATATATCAGCAATTACATTCTCCATTTTATCAGCATAACATTCAAAAATCAGGACTTCCATGGATAAAGGAATGCTAAACATATCAAAAGTGCATTTATCTGCATTTATGAATGTGTAGATGTGATTCATTACTGTTTTCCAACCATAATCTAAATATATTGGTAAAGACAGAATGTATGAAGATAGCACATGACACTTTTCAGCCAATAACAGGACATGACTTCTCAGTACATACCAAAATTGAATAGAGGAAATGAGCAGGATCTTGTTTTAAATTGAGACTTGATAAGGCATAAGAAAATAGTTCCAGATTTAAGAAACTTCAAGAAAGATTTTCCAACTACCGATTTTAATATTGTTGCTAAGTACTTTGTTTCTCTTTTACTTGTTATGTCTCGATTTTAATGTTTTTTATTTTTAAGTAAAATATTAAGGATGCCTGGATTGCAGATCATTGTTTCTTCATGTCTTTGGACATAATGTTGTCACACATTTATGAAGACTCTGGCATGGTAAGGTTTAATTGCCAACTGATTATTCATGCTACCAGTATTTGCTTTGAAGGAGAAAATGTGAAAAAAACCAGGTGATGGTTAGTTAGTTAGTTATTTAAGAATTCTTCATGGTTTGGATGCAGAATTTCAATGTACTTAATGCCATGACCCAGTGGTGGAGGATGTTTTGGCTGGAAAGGGAAACTGCAATGGATATGTTGAGCAAGATCAGTCTCGCCTCTTGAGATCCCCAGGAGGTGAGTGAAAGGGTCTCTCTCCACTAAATATAGCTGAATGTTGTATATGTAATACAGATATAAGCAAAACTGCAGTCTGTTATTTCAATCCCTCATCCAATGTTTGGCTTCTCATTTGCTTTTGGTCAAATCCAATCTTGTGTGAGAGTAAAAATATTTTCTCTAATTATGTGGAAGGAAGGCATGGAGCCTAACTAAATATACAAACATTTTAAAAAAATCTTACTCGTGAGTATGAAGTACAGTGCTGCTGTCATGACCTGCTGATGAGTCGATCAGTTAAAAGCATTGTAGAAGATCAAAGCTGCGTGGCTGTTAACCCTTTCAGCACAAACACTTAGTCTAATGCCAGCAGTCTTTCTTTCTGCTTCAAGGACAAAGAGAAGGAAAAGAGAAGGATGAGTTCCATGGTTCATCTCCATTTTGAAAGACACTATAGCTATAAAAGGAAGACATTACCTATAAATTGCTGTTTTCCTGATAAGAAATTTCTTTCTTTCTACCAATTTTCGTGACCAAACACTGTTTCCATCATTTTATTTGGCCATACCCATGACTGTTTCTCTCACTTTGACGGTTTTACATTCACATTTTTCTGCTCTAATATGTATCCATAGCTTGCCATGGCAGCCTTATGTCCCTGCAGTTATAACCAGTCAGCCTCTCTGACCACAGGTAGCAGCTTTTTTTCAAGCCTTGCTCTGTGACCCACTGGCTTGGGCAATGGCTTCTGTTCCTAGGAACAGAACTTTAGTGAAATGTAGTTTAATTACTCCTTTCCTTGAGGCTGAAGGGTAGATGTTTAGCATGACCATTGCTTAAGCCAGTTCAACAATTGTCTGGAGACCAAAAAGTCACTTGACAGCAGTCACTCCTTTTTTCCAATATAACAATATTGCTATTTCCTGGCCTTGCCATATGGGCTACATAGGAGTGGGACACATAGCCAATTAACTGAGACAAAGGTTTAACTTAAAGCACTAACGATAGTGCATTTAGTGCACTTTGGAGCCATGGTTATCATTAGTGGATTATAAATATTAATAACAGTTAAACACATTGTCAGTGGTGCAGCCATTAAACATCTGCTACCTCTGTTACATGGTGGTTTTTAGCTGGAGCGAAATGTCTACTTTGGGGCATAGGCAAGTGCATTGATATTTGCAGCCTAAGGTAACCCAAACTTCTGGTGTCTCCATCATGGCATTTTGACTCTAAAATGGCTAATACAACACATAGACTTTCCAGGAGTGTCTGTTTTGCCAGACTGCTGATAAGATTTGTTATTCTCAATAACTGTACAAACAGAAGACAGGATCCACTGTTCCTTGCACTGCAGGCTCAGGACTTTGGGCACAGGGGCTGTGCCAGCAGGATTTGTGCACAGAACTCCCTCACAGATTCTCCCTGGGAATGCAACAATTATCTCCTCCTCTACTGTGGTACATACAGAAATTATATCTGTGCCTCAGTGTGGTAAAAAATGAATTCCTTTAATAAAAACAATAATTATCTGATTTTTAATCTAATAACGTTGGAGGATGCACCTGTCTTCTCCTAAGATCTGATTTGCTTGATATACACCAAGATGTTCTGAGCAAAAATTGTCAAATCAGATTAATCTGAGGGGAATCATTTATTTATAATCTTTTTCTCAGGAGTGAAGATTATATATATTTTTTTAATCTCTGAACAGAAGGTAAAAGAACATAAAAGTGTGCATAATGCAAACTTTCCTCTATCAGATTTTATTTCTTTAAGGGGTTAATTTGTTTCTTTTAACACAGGTAAATGCACCATGACAACATGCCGGTGAAAGAAAGAAAATAATTTCATCTGCCAGATCTTTTTCCCAGAATTACTTTGTTCTAAATCTAAGGCCCAGTGGGGAGAAGTGATTAACTCCCAAGGTCATTTAAGCATCAAACTGTACTTCTGGTAAGAAAAAGCCCTCTTAGAAGGAACGTTCTCAGAGGGACACCTCATTCTAAAGCAACTGTAATTGGAACTTTGTAAAAACAGAAAGAAAGCAAACAGGAAAAGAAAGGGGGAAAGCATCTGCAGTCCTCCGAATTTCACAGGAGACAGAGAACAAACCAGGCTCTGGGCCATAGACAAGACATCACATGAACATATATTGGGTTGAATTGATTTCAAATCCAGAAAGAATAATCTATTCTGTTGGCCAAGTAAAAAGATAAAACATAGATTTTTCTAAAAGGAAGAGACTATCTCATGGCAAATTTTTAAATTCACAAGATGATGTCCCAGTAAGAAAAGACTAAAGGCCAGGAAATGTTATCTAGAGATGAAACACATTTTTAATATACAATGGAAGCAGCTATTGTAACAAATACCAACTTCCAGAAACCAAAACCTTTATTAAAAAATAATCAAGTGACCATACAATATTCTTGAACTAAGGACTTAAGGAACCTTTCTTGATTTGAATTTAGTTCAGGCTTGTTTTGGATTCAGCTTTGAATCTCACCGTAACTCAATTCTGCTACAAGCACTACATCTTTAGTGAATCATCAAGGACTTTTGGAGATATAGATATTTACACATCTCTAATATCTTAGTTCTTGATTTACATCAAAGTCCCATGTGGTTAGTTTCCTTGTATATTAAACAAAAAAGAGACAAAAATTCAATATGCAATATTCATTCAGAGTGTAATTAAATCAATGCTATTAAATGTACAGATGAATCTAGCCACTATAGGATTATGGATAAAAATGTATTTAGCAGAAGCAATAAAACGGCAATTTAACATATTAAAAGGCAAGTAGTAATTTGTCATAAATAAAACAAAGACAAAATCAGACCCAAGTAGAACCAAAAAGTAGAAATTGTTAAGGAAACTGTCTGGTTAAACAAGACTATCTTTAAGCGACTTTACCGACTCAGAACTCAGTTGAAGGTGTCACAGTATATATGTCAGGTCTAAAAAGGATGTAGTATAATTTGGAAATCCATTGCAGTGGTGCTAAGTAATTTTAGAGAAAATTGATGGAGGGTTGTATATGACCCTGAGAGGATAAGTGTTCACTATACTTCAGCAGGGGTAGATGCCATGAGAATATTAGCTTAGACCTTGATTGTTTCCTAAATATATTTGGTTACTTCTTGAAATGATTTCTGTTTAGAACTCAGGAGCTAAGGCCACTTACCCTGAATGAATCTTTCTTTTGCAGTGAATTTCTCACTGAAAAACACAAAAAGAAAGATGAATGAAAGATTGTCTCCAATTTCCCAAACCATTCTTGGTATGCAGGTAAATTGAGCCCCTGTTTAACATCCATTGTGATTTACAGTTTACATTAGAAGTTCCTTTGTACAGCATTTTGTAGGTGCCAACATTTGAAAGCCAAAAGCAGCAATGTTTTTGGCTAGAAAATAAGAGCAGACCTCCGTTTGTATTGGGTTTGGTGAGCTTTTTGGCAGGATGGGATGGTGAACTGCTCCTGTGAGTACACGCCTAGGATGCTTGCCACATACCACTCGCTGCCTTCCCTTTGTCTTGAACTAGAAACTCTTACACCGTGGGTAGCAAGTGGAAAGTTAAAAAAAAGGAACCATACTCTGGCTGTGTCAATAAGAAGCATATTCCGTGATACTTGCTAAAGGATTTAGTGCCACTGAATTCGATCTAAAAGTAGCTTGAGGATAATCTGATAAAGTTAAATTCGCTCAATTTATAAACATTTGCATGTTATTTATTCATATCGTTTACATGTGTTTACCCTGATAACAAGAGCCTATGTGAAACAGCTGTCAGCAGCCACCAGAATCTGCTTGTTCACTGCTTTTTGCTGGAAGCCAAAAACAACTGCCCAGGCCCCATGAATACATGCAGTTCATTTATCCCAATTAGAAACTAATTTCAGGCAAGTGCCACTAACCAAGAACAATGTGAGGCAGAGCAAGAGAAATTATCTACAGCAGTGCAGTATAAGAAAAAAACCCACACAAATGAATATTGAGACATTCCAAAGAAAGTGGCTGCTTTTTTTGCCAAGTTACAGATAATGTGTCTTTCTGATACTGAGGTTTATATTATTTATGCAGACACATCAGGCTTGGATTTTGAATTGAGCTGGAGTATTGTTTCTGTGTTTGCAAAACTCAGATGGGAGTCTTGCATGAAAACACTTTCTTCTCTACTTGCACTCATAAATACTATTAGAATAGCCTTCTTCACAGCCTGCTGGCATGCCTACCTTCTGCACTTGGCCAGCAAGTCTAAGTGCTAAAACCCTTAAAAATTTCAGAATCACCTAATGTTTATTCGAGTCCAGTTTGAACTGAGATTCTGGGATGGCTCTTCCTCACTGGATGGCTGCTGCCTATCTCTAAGCTAAACCTGAGTGCCTAGACACACCTGATCAATAGTTCGACCAACTGTGATTTCCCTTTTATTGATTCTTTTTAATGCTGATCATAACTGGTGTCATACATTGAAAAGACAAAGGTCATCCAGCCTCTTGCAGAGTTTACATGTAGACGTAAACAAAGTGAATGACAAAGCACAAATTTGATAGCCACCACCATTCTAACAACATGCTACCATCATTCCATCAATGTGCAAACTTCCCTGTCAGGTCAGGAGGAATTCTACATGGTTTTCATTTGTTTTCTTTTTTATTTGCTTATGATTTTGCATAAAATGTTAGCAGCAGTATAGAGTTATAGTACATCATATGAAAACAGAGCAAAAGAGGTAAGACAAGAAGGCTGGAGAAAGATTTGCCCTGGGTTGTAGAGGGTTGTGTTAGAGACTGTCTAAGTGGACTAAACACCTACAAAACCACCTCCAGCCTCACCTCCATCCCAGGAAAGGTGATGGAACAGGTCATTCTGCAGGTCAACAAGCATCTAGAAAAAAGGGAGATCATCAAAAGTAGTCAGCGTGGATTCACCAGGGGGACATGATCTTTCAGTTGGACCTTGATAGGCTGGAGACTTGGGCAGAGGGAAACACAGTGAGGTTCAACAAGGACAAGTACAAGGTCCTGAATGTGTGGAGGAATAACTCAAAGCCCCAGCACAGGCTGGGGTATGGCCTACTGGGGAGCAGTCCTGCTGAGAAGGACCTGGGAGTACTGATGTATGAGAAGTTGACTGTGAACTGGCCATGTGCCCTGGGGGCCAATGGTATGCATTGGGAAGAGGATGGTCAGTAGGTTGAAGGAGATGATCTTCCCCCTCTACTCGGCCCTACTGAGGCCACATCTGGAGTGCTGTATCCAGTTCTGGGCTCCTCAGTACAAGAAAGACAAGGAGTTAATAAGAGGGGCCCATGGAGGACAAAAAAGATGATGAGGGCTCAGGAGCATCTCTCTTATGAGGAGAGGCTGCAGGAGCTGGGCCTGTTCAGTCTGGAGAAGAAAAGACTGAGAGGAGATCGCATTAATGCATACAAATATCTCAAAGCTGGATGCCAAGAGGACAGTGCCAGACTCTTTTCAGTGGTGCCCAGTGACAGCATGAGGAGCAGTGGCCATAAACTAAAACACCCGAAGTTTCCTCTCAACATGAGGAGAAGAACTTATTTACAGAATAGCCTGGAACAGGCTGCCCAGGGAGGTCATGGAATCTCCCTTTCTAGAGACATTCAAAACCCACTTGGACCACTTATACTGTGCAACCTGCTCCAGATGACCCCACCTGGGCAGGGAGTTTGGATCAGAGGTCCCTACAATTATTTGAATTCTGTGATTCTGTGACTTCATTTGACATAATTTTTAAAATATACATATATGAACAGGCATTAATTTGCTCTAATTGAAATGCATCTTCTTTTCAGGAGCACAGTATCACCCACTTGTGTTGCAATGAAAGTATTTGGCACTTAAATTTTCATTACAACACACATTCTACTGTAGGACATAAATTATTCAAGGTATAAATTAGAGTAAGAGGACTTTTATTAATATTAAAATAGTTAGCAAAAGGATATTGAAAATATAATCAACTCCTAATTTGTGTACTATTTGACTTATTCTGTAAATGAAACTGGGTTTTTGTCAGTCATTTCATTATAGGATAAACAGGAGATTCTAATCTGGAAAAGATGCTGAAGTATAATGAATGTAAGTATAGCTCTTACTAATTTTTAAAGTACTGTGCTATGAAATGATGATACATTATACCATGACACCATAAACCAAGGATATAATCAAGGAATATTAAATGCAAGTAAAATTCCAGTTTTTTTCAGAGTACAATTATCTTGGAATTCCGTTTTGCAGAATATTTGCTGTTTTTCTGGTTTGAAATGAAATCCAATCAAGACCATAAAAACCCATTAAAGATGGATTTCCAAGTCTTGATCAGGTCAAGTAATAAGTGTACAAATCCTATTAGAAATAGCAATTATCTTTGTGGAAAACAAACAAAATGTAAATAAATTTCTGTTAGCTTTTCAGTGCAAAAACTTGAGACAAATGATATTACAGCAGGCAAGGTAGCTACCACTAGACTATCAACAAAAGCAGATGTGTACTCATGAGACCTTCAAATGGGTATCCGCTTCACAAGCACAGTTTGACTTTCAAATAACATGGAGTAAGAAGCTGCTACAGATCACTGCGCTTGCCTGTCAATGTTACCTGTGATACTTAACAATTAGTTTGAGGACTTAAATTGACAGGAAGAGATAATTATGCACAGAAAAACTTAGGGATCCTAATTCGACATTGATGGTATGAATGAAATGAATGAAGTTTTCTCTATTTGCCTTCCTTCCTTCCTTCCTTCCTTCCTTCCTTCCTTCCTTCCCTTCCTTCCCTTCCCTCCCTTCCCTCTCTTCCCTCTCTTCCCTCTCTTCCCTTTCTTCCCTCCCTTCCCTCTCTTCCCTCTCTTCCCTTTCTTCCCTCCCTCTCTTCCCTCCCTTCCAACTTCCTTCTGATTTCCTTCCTTCCTTTCTTCCAATTTCCTTCCTTCCAACTTTCTTTTCCTTAACGCTATGGGTATCAAAAACAACAAAATACACTTTGACTTTAAGTGCCAAGATTTTAGAGGGGGAAATCATGTTCCATGAAATTGCACCAATGCCTTCCTTAATTACCTCTTGTTTACACATCAAGGTCACATTGGAGAACCATTTCCTTTACTTAAAAAAAGTGTAATGTAGGCAGTGTCGATTGTTGATTGGCTTCTAAGTTCAGTTTCAGACGCATTCTTAGATGACTGAGCACAGTACTCAAAGTCTCTGCTCTTGTCACCATGTGTTTATGAACATTTTGCAGTGAGATTTCTGTTAACCCTGAGGCTGTCAAACAGTGTTTAAGATAAAACAGCACCTGATCACCATTGAACATTTGCCTACTTATGAAGAACAAAAGAGGAAAGAACAACAACAACAAAAATAAAATAATTAACAACTATTCATTCCCACACAGCAAAACCTAGATGTCAAACGATCAGTACTTTGTGCCTGCATATGCTTTTAAAGTGATCTTTTCTCCAACAGCTATCCCCATCAGAACATGTTCTACAGTTGTAAATCAGTGCCAGTGGATTAAATTTTGCTCAGGGCTTTGTGTACCATTGAAATATGGCTAATAATGCAGGGAAAATAAACAAGGAAAAAAATGCCTAACATGACATAAGATCTGACTCATTAACTGATTCAGTATAAATGAATGTCAAGTAAGTAATGACAGCCCCAGGATCCATGCAACATAACGTTTCTTGAAAAAGCTTTTCACCAATGGCTTAGAATATGTTACTCTTTCATTCCATTGTATGTGCTTCCAAGTGAGAGAAACATAGCTTCAGTTACAAAAGCAAACAAACAAAAAACCCCCCAATACACCACTTCATGTAAAATATTGTATAAAAGAGAGTTTTGATTTCAGAGGATCAGGCTAAAGACAGTGATTAACAGAAGAAAATGTATGACCAAAGAAAAGCAAGACTTTTTTCTAAAAAACAAATTGCTGAAGACGAGAAGCATAAGAAGCCCATTGCCATGGTGCTGGATGTGTTGTTGTTTCTTTTTGACCTCACCTTGTCCAGTCANTCCGCTTCACAAGCACAGTTTGACTTTCAAATAACATGGAGTAAGAAGCTGCTACAGATCACTGCACTTGCCTGTCAATGTTACCTGTGATACTTAACAATTAGTTTGAGGACTTAAATTGACAGGAAGAGATAATTATGCACAGAAAAACTTAGGGATCCTAATTCGACATTGATGGTATGAATGAAATGAATGAAGTTTTCTCTATTTGCCTTCCTTCCTTCCTTCCTTCCTTCCTTCCTTCCTTCCTTCCTTCCTTCCTTCCTTCCTTCCTTCCTTCCTTCCTTCCTTCCTTCCTTCCTTCCTTCCTNTATGAACATTTTGCAGTGAGATTTCTGTTAACCCTGAGGCTGTCAAACAGTGTTTAAGATAAAACAGCACCTGATCACCATTGAACATTTGCCTACTTATGAAGAACAAAAGAGGAAAGAACAACAACAACAAAAATAAAATAATTAACAACTATTCATTCCCACACAGCAAAACCTAGATGTCAAACGATCAGTACTTTGTGCCTGCATATGCTTTTAAAGTGATCTTTTCTCCAACAGCTATCCCCATCAGAACATGTTCTACAGTTGTAAATCAGTGCCAGTGGATTAAATTTTGCTCAGGGCTTTGTGTACCATTGAAATATGGCTAATAATGCAGGGAAAATAAACAAGGAAAAAAATGCCTAACATGACATAAGATCTGACTCATTAACTGATTCAGTATAAATGAATGTCAAGTAAGTAATGACAGCCCCAGGATCCATGCAACATAACGTTTCTTGAAAAAGCTTTTCACCAATGGCTTAGAATATGTTACTCTTTCATTCCATTGTATGTGCTTCCAAGTGAGAGAAACATAGCTTCAGTTACAAAAGCAAACAAACAAAAAAACCCCCAATACACCACTTCATGTAAAATATTGTATAAAAGAGAGTTTTGATTTCAGAGGATCAGGCTAAAGACAGTGATTAACAGAAGAAAATGTATGACCAAAGAAAAGCAAGACTTCTTTCTAAAAAACAAATTGCTGAAGACGAGAAGCATAAGAAGCCCATTGCCATGGTGCTGGATGTGTTGTTGTTTCTTTTTGACCTCACCTTGTCCAGTCAAGATGACTAAAAGCCTTACTTTGTTATTTACTAGCTTTTAAGCATATAGTTTTTGACAGTCTTCATTATTCTTTAATAAGTTTCTTTTGTAGCGGAGCTCACCTTTTAGAAGCTTGGTTAAGGAATTGAATTGAATGTTTCATCTAGAGCAGGCTCATTTTAATTCATTTAAATATGTAAAGCCGTTCTGTTTTGTTGGTTTTTTTCAAATACCCGTGGGCTGGCAGGCAAAGAGGTATATAGCCTTATCGCTGAGTGAAAAGTCAGTCCTCAGTTCCCTGCAAACTTTTCCTTGTTCAAATTAGGGCATCACAATGCAAGAACTTGTTAAAGTTTCATGTTATAAGGGATGGGTTTGCCTTGGCAGTTTAATTTAACAGCAGGAAAATCTACTTCTGTTTTTCTTGATGCCAAGTTTGAAAGCCTTCTTACTTTGTGGGTGGTGTGATTCAAGAGGAAGCAGGGTAGCCACAGGCATGGGATCAGAGCTTCGTCCTTATGCACATGAGTGGTGTGTGTGGGTGTGAGAGAAAAGAAGGTGTGAGGGTTCTATCCTTCCTCCTTGCACCCAAATCACTGACCTTGGCATCTCGGGACACTGTGTGTGTTTTTGACCAAATGCACTGAGCCACTGTGCTTCCCCTCTGTCTCAATGGGGCTGAGAAGCCTGAAGGACTTGCAAACAGGTTCCTGGGTTCGAACTAGAAAGAGACAGAGGAAGTCCTATGAGCTGGCAGAAGCCTTATAGCCCTAAGGAGGGCTATAAGCCCAGGGCAAATTCCACTGTGGCACACCATGACTGCATGAGGGGCCAGTGGGGCTCCCACAAAACAAGGCCATTTGCAGAAGAACAGCTGCACAAAGGCCCAGAAGACACACAATTTCCCAAAGGAGCCATATCACAGCCGACCCCACACAGTGCAGCAGGCCTTTTCCCATGCACACCTATTTGGAAAGAGCTGTCAAATTAAAATGAGCCCTTTTGTATGTGTTGAGGCTAATGGTTAGTGCAATAAAAGGCAACAGCATTTATGACATGAGCTGTGTGGAACCACGGAGAAAGAGTTTGTGGGCTAGTTTTCATATAGGTGCAATCATCAAAAGAGGCAAGTTAATGTATGAGCATTTTCAGGCTTGGTCATCCATTGACTCAACCAAGTAAATTCCAGACACTGAAAAGAACCACAGCAGCTTCATCCATCACAGGCAAAATCAGCCTTCTTTTGGACCCAGATGTTTCAGTTTTAACTACATAACGCAGTGTGAGTTTGCTCCAGACATATACTCAGAACTCTTTAAGGCTGCTGCAGGTCCTGCAGACATACCTGGATGAAATTTTAATGAGCTCTAGCACTTTACTGAGCAGAATCCATTCAGGGGCAGCCCCATGCTGCTGCTGTTGCAGGTGCTGTGCCAGCTGCCCTCAGCCTGGCCAGTGCAACAGCAGCTGGCATTCCTCTAGGCATGTTACAGCATGGAAACTCTTGGAGATAGTATTCCTTTAAACCATGATACCTTACTTTTACCTTGCCCTAAGACTGCCTGAGACAAATACAAGGTATCTTGTAGTATGCCTGGTTTGACAGTTTAGTGAATCCCATTTGGTGATTCTGACCACTATCAAATTGGAAATCACAAACCTGCACATTGATACTTTTACCTGTGGTGCTCAGGAAGAGGACAGAGACTCTTTACAGCTCTGAAGATTCAGAGACAAGAAGAAATAAGGTCAGGTGATCTGTCATGTCTAGCAGTGTATTTGCTGTAAGAAAATCTATAAGACTCCATTTACATCTTTGGTAAGAGAAAAAGTCATAGTCAGAATATAGCCTTCACTGGTCAGTTTAGATCACAATTTTCTGTTGTTTGCCAAAGCAGGATAAAATCGGAACATCTGAGAACAAAAAACTGTCTCCTAGTTGCGTTTGCACACCTGTAACCACATAACTGTCTTGCTTTTGCACTCAGTTCTCTGTAACAGGTTTTCTCAAGAAACAGTCGTTTTCCAAAAATATTGATACAGGAGCATGGAGAGGACAACGGAGAAATTGTTCAGTACATCCTTCTCCCCTAGCCTGCACTGGGGAGCCATTCTGCTGCTCACAGGCTGATGTTTTTCTCACCTCTTCCATCATCTTCTACTTAGTCTAACTTCATTCCTTGCACCTGCTCCTGGAGGATATTGCCATCTATGGCTTTCCAACACTTCATATTCTGGTGAATAGTTGGATTCTTCTTGCTCCAACGAAAGTCCACAACTGGTGCTGAATTTTCTCTCCAAGTCCTGAACAGAAGGAGCTTTTACTTACCTTAATGGGCTCCAAAGATTAACATTGCAGACAGTCAGGTGCCTGCTCTCCTCATACTGACTTCTGCCTTTGGTCTCATGATCTCTGGCTGGCGAAAAATTTCTGCTCAAGGTGCCTGGATCTGTAAAGCGTGATATTCTTGGCTAATAGCGGTATCAGGAAATTCCATAAGAAAACAAACTGTCCTAGCTCTTATATAGATACCATTTATTAACTCTCTCAATAGAATCCCATAGTGGCAGTAAAAAGGACACAATTTAGAGTAAGAGAGCTTTCCATAGCAAAATGCTTAGAAATAAATCTGAAATAAATAAATAATTATTAAAAAACCACAAAACCCCTGCCTATCTTTTTCAAACACAGCTCAATTACTGTTAAGTCCTTTTTTTCTTTTTTTTTTGTGGTGAATTTTCAAGTTGCTCTGCTAATACTACACAGCATTCCTTTAAGGCTTAAGCACACACGTTTTAAAAGCTGATAACATTTTTTCCAATAGAAGAGCTTAAGTTCTTTTATGATATGTTCAGGGATCAAGTTTCACAAATTCACTTTTCAAGCCAAGTAAAGTCAGATGTCCTGGTACCACAAAGCTTAATGAGTGAACTTTTCACAGAATCACAGAATCACAGAAAATTATGAGTTGGAAGGGACCCACAAGGATCATCTAGTCCAACTCACCATCTAATACCCGTACAGCGACCGAGAGCACATCCCAGAGCGTAACACCAACCTAGATGCCTCACAGTCTAGCAGGCCACTCCGAGTCGGAGGGGGCCCAGGGTCATCCAGCCCTACACCCCCCAGCTAGACCATGTCACTAAGCTCCTCGTCCAGTCTTCTCTTAAACACTTCCAGGGATGGCGACTCCACCACCTCCCTGGGCAGCCCATTCCAATATGCAATTACTCTCTCCGTGAAAAACCGCTTCCTAACGTTAAGATTAAACCTCCCCTGGCGTAGCTTGAGGCTGTGCCCTCTCGTTCTTTTGCCTCATAATGGTCTGGAAGATAAGAGATGATACTTTAAAATAAAGGCAAACATTTGCTTCACATGTAGATGTATTTGTTCAGATTGTAAATTAAATTCAATTAAGTTCAGGGAGTAGTATCTTAAGCATTTTGCTAATTATAGTTGTGAGTTTCAACTCATTAAACTCAGATAGTACATTTAAGAAAAGATAATCTACCAGGAAACTGCCCATTACACGGGCTGGTTATCTTGTTTCCATGTAAGCATCACTAAAACTTTGAGAACTGCCTTTAAAACACTCCACAGAAGAAGGAAGAAACCAGACAAGAGAGAATCAAGGGTTCTTCTGCCAACCTTAGCAAAAGAAGGTGAGCTGCAGAAAGAAATTTGTATTTCCTGGGTGTACAAATCCTATAACTGCACATCCAAAAATACCCTTATTCAGCATCTGTGTCACTGCTGTGCTCAGGAATCAGGTACTTTAAGTACTGTCCACTTTGACAGACCCCTGGGACTGGTTGAAGTTTCTCTGGTTTGTAGCACACCTCTGCTCAAAAGAGAAAGCTCGTTTGAAAAGATGAACCTCAGCAGTTTAAGGTCAAATAAATGTATCTTTTTTTGTGATAAGTGCTAGGCTGGCCCGAACGTCAAGGCTTGATTTAGGTATCATTTGACCTAAAACCTGAACAAAACTATTCTAGGCAGCAGGAAAGAAGGGGGATCCAGGGTCAAACTGAAACTCTGATATGGGGGAAGAAAGGGCATGAGAACTGTAACTGGGGCAAATGTAGTCAAATCATCATGAAGAAGGGCTGGGAGAGTCCAGAGGAGGGAATTGGGAGCCTACACATTCCCTAATCAAGTGAGAAAACATCATAAGGAGGAAGGAAACCGAATCTTTTCAACTCCCTGGCATGAAGAAGCAAGAAGTAGGCACCGAAGGGAACTGGAGAAGTTAAAATCAACAGGAGGTTGAGGAGAGAGACGGGGAAGATTGCAGCCTCTGGAGGTTATTCCAAGAACATGGCTTACAGAAGCTGCAAAATGTGCAACCAAGTGTTTTTATAGAGGGACTAGCTAGTGTTGGCACAAGACAGCAAGTGTTAGCACTGGAAGACAGAAGAAGTGCTCAGTGTGTGACAGTGATGAAGTCCCACGCAGCCCTGTGAAAGTATGTCGAAGCTGCATAAAACCGAGGAGCTCACTTTGAGCTAGCTAGCCAAGCCTCAGAAGCAGTCTGTGCATGTTAACACTGCTTTAATTAATTTAACTGGGCTAATACCTCTAATTTGTTGGAGGTATCTGTAAACTGCACTTTGCTGGGTTAAGTAGACTCAGTGTACCTTTGTTAAAAAGAGCCGCTCCAGAGACAGCAAAACAGGTCAGTACTTCACAAATCCATTCAAACCCTTAATTTTCCTGCTGTGTGTCTTTGGTCAGTGACTAGGAACACCAGAGCAATAGGCACTGAGCAGAGACTGCCAGCAAGCTGAGGCCACTGAATAACTGCCCCGTCTTAATTACTGCCAAAGCTAACAACCACTGCTATGTTCATACCAGGTGGTCTCCCTTTAAGAAAATGCTCTTTCACTTTCCCTCTTTTTTTCTTAAGAAGCATTTTGTTGTGTGATAGAGAAAATTTGTCCAAATACACACTATTTGCAGACAAAAGACACTGCTCACATTATTTTTGTGTGTTGTGTTTTCATACTGCTCTAAACTTTCAGCTGGTTTTGAACCCCTGCCAGCATTTTAGCATAGCAACTTGCTTTCTTCATGACTTTCAGCAAGTGGTTTTGCCTCCTCAAAGACTTGGGCTGCAACCCAGGGAGAATTTTACATCATGAAAGAATGAAAAGTTGGTTACACCAGGAGCAACAAAAGCCACATACCTCCTTCCCTCTGACCACAGACTAACCCAGCGCGCTGTGTCTACAGTCTGGGTACGTGATATTAACATTGTGATCATGTGGGACCTAACTCTTCCAGCAGGGAGGGGAACATGACTTGTTCTGTGGAGCAGAGGCTATTCACGGGGCTCCTGTGCACTTGTTCCTACATGCATCGATTTAATATGCTCATGCTTACATGACTGACTTTGCTCACATTGCAGAGTAGAATAACACAGGTAGGAACCAGACATCCTGAAAAAGTGGGAAGCCAGACAGGCACATCTTCCTCTGTAGACACCCAGTTTGTTTGCTCCCGACTGCCCTCTTCCCAAATTATAGGAATCACATGACAGGGAGGGAACATTTTCCCAGGGGAAGAGGGAGGTTTGGGCAGGCCCGACTTAGCTAAATTAGCCTAGCAGCCTGTTTGCAGAGTGTAGGTTAAACAATTCCAATACATTCAAGAACTGTGAGAGCCAAACCCCATTCAAACCAACAAATAACTCTTCATTTCCTTTAGTGAACATTGGATCAAACATTATAGATAGGCAAAAATGAGAATAGGAGACCCTTGTGTTTTGTTGGCACAGTGAATGTGATTATTGGAATAGTAACAACCATCGGGTACCCTGAGGCTCCATCACCGTTGCTGTGCAGTGATTGGCTTTTATTTCTTCCATACCTCAGTGCAGCTACTAGACACCACTGGGAAAACCTTGCCCATGCTTGCTGCTGAGGAAGGTTTCACTCTAATTTCTTTTAGCACTGGGCATTGGGTGCTCACCATGTAGATTATACCAGGTGACAGGAACAAAGTAACTTCAGGTAACTGTGCCAGCAGACTAAAGGAAGTCATCCTTCTAACACAGATAGGTAGGACAAAGTTGGAACCATTATTCCTGACCCAGAAATACAGAATCCTCTTCCAATAGTTATTTCTTGTCTGCTAGACTCACTGCAGCACTGTTTGAAGGAAGGAACAGAGCTCCTTTAGTGCACGTTGTGCGTGTGACTCTTGATGCTGCACTGCTTTAGGCAGATCACTGTTCTGTCCCTTCCTTTAATCACCAGTTAGTGATAAGTTAGTGGTAGTTTTATTGCCACCACTTGTTGAGAATTGCGTGTTAATTTACGAGGATTTTTTAATTTATACTTTTTAAAAATTAAAGCCACTTGTTGCTAGGCAGTAGATTTTGCAAGTTAATAAAACAAGCAGTCAAAAATGGAATAATAATAATAGCAAAATGCTGTCTAAAAAATAACTAAACTGTATGTCAACAACAATTATGAAGAGTAAAGAGAGACAACTTCTCCTTCCAGATTCTTCAGAAATTATCATCACAGCTCGGGAACTACTCCTAGAACCATCAGGCCTTACACATGTACATTCTTCCTTGAGGCTCTTTTGCCCTCAACTTTTTCAAGGATTTTGGCTCATAGACTGAGTTGTATCATCATCACATTAGCTTAGAGAAAGCCCTAAAACCAGTGTAACTCAGCAAATATATCTTGAAGGGTTCAAGTTTACATTTGTAACAATACAAGACATCTTTCACAGGAGACATTTCAGGGCTCTGCCTCCTCTCTTGTGCTATCAAGTAACACAGCCAGGTCACATGCAGAGCATGTCTTTTTTCAGGTTAATGCCTTGTGTCTTGCTTTTCCAACAAGGCCTTCATAGCTGTGGGCAGGCCTGTGAAAGTTTGAAGTTTCAGTCTTGAAGGACTTGAAGGACTACTTTCAAGTCCTGTTATTCACTGGGCACAGCAATATAGAGTCTAGGTTTCTACTTTCTTTGATCTATCTACAGTTATACCCCGTCTATCACGAGGAACGGGACATGCCAAGGGCGTCGCGAAACGCTAAACTCGCAAAGAAGTGCAGGTCGTTAATATGCATGCAGGCCATGCCCATTGCTCCACCCCCTGGAATTCTGGAGCGGTGCGGACAATTTACTGCTTCTCCCCTCGGGCTCTGTGAGTAGGGGGGAGCAAAGGGAACCGTTTCTGAGTGGCTGCTGTGACCGTGTGTTCTTGCAGCCCAAACCTCATGCCGCTGCTCCCCCTCCCCAGCCCCCTGGCCCGGCCCTGGTGCTCACACCAACCCCAGGGGCCCCGCGCCGCCCCTCGCGTGCTCGCCCTGCCTCTGTGGCGGGGAAGGGGTGTCCCTGAGCTCTGGTCAGCATTCTTGGAGCCTGGAAAAACCTTAACTTTGCAACATTGCAACACCCCATGTGCTTACGGTGGGGCAGGGGCTTTGGTATTGAAGTTTCTTTCCCTTTAACATCCACCAGTCCTGGAAGAGGCAGCGCTGCCCGGGCTTTGACTGGGCTTTGAGTAACAAGGAATGGCATGTCTTGCGGTGGTGCTGCGCTGGGTCTCAGCGGAGCACACAGGAGCGTGTCAGGGACCGGGTCAGGGTGTCGCAGGTCTCTGAACGCCACTGCAAGCTGCAGTAAACCGTGCGCTCCAGCCCTGCCACGCCGCACGCCTGAGCCGCCGCCGCACGCCCGAGCCGCTGCATGCAGGGCTGCCAGCACAGGCACAATCACAATTTGGTCTGTGGGAGTCACCACAGCAGCCTGGAGAAGCCCACAGGGTTGGGGGGTGGAGAGGTCAGGTTGGTATGGGAGTTTCTTTCCCTTTAACATCCACCTGTCCCGTGAGAGAGGGGCAGCACTGCCCGTACGGCCCCAGAGGGCGGGGGAACAGAAGCCCCCTCCCAGCACACAGCTTGCCTCACTTTTGTGAGGCAGTTTCCCCGTTCAGGGACGGGCACACAGTACCGCCATTGCAAGACCCTCCCCGCAGGGCGGGGTGAGTCCCGCCCCACAGGCACCATGGCACCGCCCCTTGACAGAGCAGAGTCAACTGTGCATGTGTGGGCGGCTAGACTCGCAAATGGCTGAATCATAATTGCGAAAAATTTGCTTCACAAATGGGCGGGGTCGTAATGGAGAAGTCATGATGCAGTGGGGATTCACTGTATTTGCACCTAAATTCCAGGACTTTGTTGCCCACACTTCTCTTTCTACATAAAAAGCTAACATTAACCTGGTTTAAATAAATAAAAAATACATCCATCTTAATAGTTTATTCCTTTCCTTATGTTCAATGTGTAGGAAAAAAATTGCAAGCTGTACCCAAAGCCTGTGATGATAAACCTCAAGAAAGGCAGGACCTTCCATTACGAATAGAAAGAGGGTTTTAATTTTTTTAAAAAAAATCAATACATTATTTTCAATCGTTAGAATCTTATGTCAGTTACAAAATCAATCCTTTTCTTATTTAAGTGCTTACATTTCCAGTAAAATAGTTTGTGACGCAGCATCCTCATTAAGATAGAGCTGGACCATACTCCCAGGAAGCCAGCAACTTGTATTGTAATCACAGATTTTGGGCAGTAAATAAGAACCTAAGTTTAAACTCTTTGGAATTTCTTTTGAATGAGTAGTGGACTTGTAACTTGGATTACCTTCATGAAGACTGCAAGTGTGGGCAGTGTTAGACAAAGAAAATTGGACCTAGGACATGTAATTAAGGTCTTCCTAGACC
The DNA here is from genome assembly GCA_013390025.1 of Pitta sordida. Classification (NCBI taxonomy): domain Eukaryota; kingdom Metazoa; phylum Chordata; class Aves; order Passeriformes; family Pittidae; genus Pitta; species Pitta sordida. The sequence goes on from WEKX01003240.1 coordinate 30,729, forward strand.
ATAACAAAAAGTCATTTAATGTCTCTTGGCAAAGTCTGACATAAAAAAGAGGCAAGATTCTGCAGAGGGAAAGGGACAGCCTGACCAGAATTGCTTTGATCAGGAACATGTAGTGATGAGAAAGAAGGGTAGGGAGCAAAATAAAATGTCAGGAATTCAGCTTGCGCCAGAGTTTTTGCTTGCTCTTGCCCTTACTGAAAGTGCCTGCTCTGTTTAGTTTTGAATAACGGCTCTGCAAGTTGGATTAAATTTTCTTCTGTCCTTTGGTTTAATATTGCAGCAGAAACAGCGTATATTGTACACCAGCATAACACATGCCTTTTAGAAAAAACCCTGACAACAAAAAATTCCCATTGCTGCTATGCTCACAAAGCATTAGCATAATGATGTTAGAGAGAGACTTTTCTCTTACAGAAACTGTTTACATCTGTCAGGGTCTTACATGTAGGCTGTTGCAAACATTATAGATATGAGAAACTAAGCAAAGACACAATAAAATTCTGTTAGTGATTGACCAGAAGAGTTTGAAATCGAGAAATGAAACAAAATCTCTCTTACACTAGTATAGGTTTATTTTTACTATGGTAAAGAACAACTAAAGAAAAAATCAGAAAATAGAGATGGAAATTATAAGACAGTGCCATATTACTGTGGACACTTTAAGGCCTGATTCAAATCCTTATAAAGGCAATGTTATGTTTAACAGGTCTAATAGTAATAATAATAGTAATAATGGTTGTTCTACATAATTAAGGATGATTATGAGGCACTTAAGGTAATATAGCTATTTACTTTCACCACCCATGCATGTGCCTGTGTGGGAATAGATTCAACTGTGATGAACAGCTATGGTTGTGCATGTTCAGTTTTGATGACTGGAAAGTGCTAATTGATTCCTCTTGAGCTTTCTTCCTTGAGGCTCTTTTGCCCTCAGCTTTGTCAAGGATTTTGGTTCATAGACTGAGATGTATCATCATACATCAGGTATCTCAATCTAAAGGTCTTTCCCCTACTTACTGAGAAAGATCCTTCAAGCTTTAGGGGATGATTTTAGCTGTTCTTTTGCAGCAAGAAAGGAAGGTCCCCTCCAAGGATCAGCAGCATCCATGCTGCCTCCCTACCTCTGCACCGGCTGAAAAAGCTAATGGTATCCTGGCCTGCATCAGGAATAGTGTTGTCAGTAGGACTAGGGAAGTTATTCTCCCCCTGTACTCGGCACTGGTTAGGCCACACCTTGAGTACTGTGTCCAGTTCTGGGCTCCTCAGTTTAAGAGGGATGTTGAGATCCTTGAGCGGGTCCAGCGAAGGGCGANATGGGTGGTTGTTTAGAGGATTAAGCCCTAGGTCTCCCGTCTGGCCACGCCTAGGTCCCAGTGAGGGAAGAACTGTCCTCTTCTCAAACACAGCATCCATGCACACATAGATCCCATCAAGAATTGCAGGTGTTAGGACAGGCTGGTAAATGGCAGACACCATGCTAGGGAGAAGTCACAAGCTAAACATAAGACCAGATCTAGGTCTAGATCACCTGCCAAGAGTAAAGGACCAGGATAAAGGCATCTTGAAAAGGACTGATCTTATTTTTCCTTTTGGAGAAATGATATTACCATGTTCCCACTAAAATGGCATGAGTCTCAGGGTACATAATAAGAGTGGCCACTGGAGGAAGAGGACCAAGAAGATGAATATTAACAGATCACTTGCAGATTAGAACTAAAAAGCTCATTTTATGTTGTTGAACCACAAACATCCATTTAGAGAAAACATTCTGTTCTGAAAAAAATGTCACCTCCAGAATAACTGGGGAAGAGGTAGGGGCATTCGTCTGCAATTGGTGTTCCAGAAATACATCCCCATTAATTCTACAGTGGATTTCCTTCAGGAAAGTCAGAACACTTACAAGAAAAATTTACTCTGACTCTAAGTTTTATGGAAAATTTTTGTTCCATTCATTGGGGACTTCCCACAGTGTCCAGGGAAACCAAGAACCAGAGCTCTAAGGGAGAAGGTTGTTTTTCTTTCATCTCTCCCACAGATCAGCCAGTTCCACTTTTTCCAGTGAGTTGCTGCTCACAGAGAGATATGGGCTTGAGTGACTGTGAAAGAATTCTTTGCTTTGTAGCTAAGACTTTGTTTTAATTAACTCATGATTTGAAGAAATAAATTAAAGGTGACAGTATTTAAAGCACTTAGTATTTAAAGCATGTAAACTTTTTCTAAAATGAGAATAAATTCAACAAGAAGAAATGGAAACAAATTAATAAAAAGAAAAAAAATTGCGCTGAGCTGAGCTTTCCTTGATTAATTTATTGAGTGCATAGTTTTTGCTACTGAGAAGGAAAGCCCTGAGAAAAGTGCCCAGATGCATGGAAGCCCTGGTCCAGACACAAGCACTGTAATGACATGAGTCTCCATTCAAACTCCTTTTATGCCTAGCAGATCCCTTTAACAACTTGAATAAAGCTCAGTAAAGTAGCTTTATACCTTAATCCAAAGTATATTATGTTCATAAACAATTTCCATCATTCCTTCTTCTCCTTTTTCAGACAGAATAATGTACTACTAAAACAGGATTTCTGCTTCCCAATTAAGAAGGTTAGTAACAAGAAAATAAATATTTCCCATCATTACCAAAGTCTCAGAGGAATGTAAGCAGAAAAGATGAAGCAAACATAAAACCTATTTCCAAGGTGTTCTGGAGTAATGCATCAGCCTCTGATCTTCAGATACACATCAGTAAATCCACACTTTGATCTACAAAGCACCTAAGTACTTGCATAACTTGGAGCATATGAGTAGCCTCTTCACTTGAGATTAGCATGTGGTTAGGTGTTTTTCTGGACTGTGGATTTTCAAAGGAGTGTACAGATTATGCATCATTATGCATTTTGTGAGGAAGGGAAGGAAGGGAAGGAAGGGAAGGAAGGGAAGGAATGGAAGGAAGGGACGGAAGGGAAGGGAAGGAAGGAAGGAAGGAAGGAAGGAAGGGAGGGAGGGAGGGAGGGAGGGAGGGAGGAAGGGAAAGCATAGGTTAGAAAAGACTGCTGGTTGAGACCAAAATAAAACCAGGATGTATAATGTAATAATGTATTGTAAAACAATGCAGCACCCGTTGGCCTTATATTTAGATAACTGCACTAAAAAATACAGGAAAATTATGCTTTTATGAGAAAACAAGGATGACCACTGGGAACCTGGAGCTTCAGGGCCATGTGGGATCAGTTTTATTCATGCATCTTCCTTGGTTTGCACTGATTTCTCAGCCATTCTATCAGAAATCCTGTCCCTTATAGCCTTCAGATGATATGATTATATGTTTTGACCAAAACAGAGAATCTGAAATAGCTTACTCTTTTTCTTCAAATTGAACAGGTTAGGGAGGTTCAGCTGGTATGCTCAGCTTAGATATTTTGCCCAACTCATATGAGCAGCTGAATTGGCACACTGGAAGAAGAGATGGCCATGCACAAACTGCCTGTAGATAAGGATGAAGGAGTTTTATGTTATGCAGTTAATTAGGCAGGGCCAGGGGACATTCCCAGGCACTGGAACTTGATTATTTATACTATGAAATTGTTAGGATGATGGCTGGCATGTTTTTGGCAAAAGTGCAAACACCCCATTTAACAGAATGCCAAGCAATTCCCAGGAACAGCACAGACAAGGAATCTTTCTCCATAGGCCATTTGCATTCAGCCACCCTGTTCTGGAGGGTAAACTAATTCAATAGTATGGATGCAGGCTGCTCTACATCAGTTTGCTTCACTGCCAGCAAATGTTCCTGGGCATGCTTAATTTACTAATATAGATGTAGCCATAGGTCCTATTCGTGGATACAGTGCTGATTCAGTTGACTTACCAGTCTATTAAAATCGACATAGAGTTTGATTCATTGCAAGCAAGATAAATATTTGGAAATGTAGTAGAGGTGAAACCAGCAGGAGCCTGGGAAAAAAAGTGCAGCTGCAGGAGGATCTGCTTTGAGAATAAACAGTAATAAAAATATACTGGCTACACATGTAAGTTCATCTGAGGAAACAAAATGAGAATGTGTTGAGCTGGCGCAAGAAAACAATTATGTTGGTGAGCCATAGAATTAATGAAGTTTGATATGCTATGATTTATGTTTTTCAGTTCTTGACATTGTGCAGCAGGAAAACGTTGACATTGTTGCCATCACAGAAACATGGTGGGGTGACTCACACAACTAGAATGCTGCAATGGATGGCTACAAACTCTCCAGAAGGGACAGGCAAGGAAGGAGATATGATGGGGTAGCCCTGTATATGTTAGGGACAGTTAGATGCTGATGCTAGAATTGAGTGTTTATGTGTAAGGATCAGTGGGAGTCCAATAGGGCAGATATCCTGGTGGGAATCTGTTACAGACAACCCAACCAGGATGAAGATGCAGACAAAATAATCTGTAAGCAGTTGACAGAAGACTCACAATCTCTATCCGTTTGTCTCATCAGGAACTTCAACTTACCAGATGTCTGCTGGAAATATTATACAACAGAGAGGAAACAGTCTAGGAAGTTCCTGGAGTGTGTAGAAGATAACTTTCTGACACAGCTAGTAAGTGAGCCTAGGGAAGGTTTCAGCTGGGCCTGCTGTTTATGAGCAGAGGACTGGCAGGGGAAACAGTGACAAAGGATGAGGAAATGGCTGAGGTACTTCATGCCTCTTTGCCTCAGGCTTTAATAGCAAGACCAGTTGTTTGCCGGCACCCTGAGTGGAAGACAAAGAGGACAGGAAGTAAAATGAAGACCCTATAACCCAGGACAAAATGATCAGTGACACACACAAGTCTATGGCACTGGATACAATCCACCAAAGAATGCTGAGGAAGCTGTTGGAAGTGATCACTGAGCAACTTCCCATCATTTGTCATCAGCCCTGGCTAATTGCAGGGGTCCCAAATGACTGGAGGTTGGCCAATGTCATGCCCATGTAAAAGAGGCAATGGAAGGAGGATCCAAGGATCTGTCATCCCTCAGTACCAGTGATGAGGTAGATAATTTTAAGGCCAGCATGTAGAGAAGAACCAGGGGATTTCTGAAAGGCAGGTTCTGCTTGACTGACCCCATTTCTTTCTATGACATGGTGCTCAGTCTAGTGGATGAGGAAAAGGCTGTGGATGCTGTCTAACTGGACTTTAGTAAAGCCTTTAACACCATTTCCCACAGCCCTCTTCTGGAGAAACTGACTGCTCATGGCTTGGATGTGTGTGCTCTTTGCTGGGTTAAAAACTGTCTGGATGGCTGGGCCCAGATCCAGTATTGGTGAATGGAGTTATATCCAGCTGGTCACCAGCAGTGTTCCCCAGGGCTCAGGGTTGGGGCCAGTCCGGTTTAATGTCTTTATTGATGATCTGGGCAAGGGGATCAAGTACATCTTCTGTAAGAGTATCTGTTAGATGGTAGGAAGGTTTTGGGATCTGGACAAGCTGGATTCATGGGCCAAGGCCAGTGGAAGGAGGTGCAACAAGACCAAGTCCTGGGTCCTGCACTTGAGTCACAATAACCCCAGGCAGCGCTACAGGCTGGGGGTAGAGTGGCTGGAAAGCTGTCTGGCAGAAAAGGGCCTGGAAGTGCTGGCTGACAACAGCTGAACATGAGCCAGCAGTGTGCCAATGACCCCCAGGCCTGTACCAGAAACTGTGTGGCCATCAGGACTAGGGCAGTAATTGCCTCCCTGTACTCAGCACTGGTGAGGCCATACTTGGAATACTGTGTCCAGTTTTTGACCTCTCACTTCAAAAAAGATATTGAGGCGCTGAAGCATGTCCAAAAAACAGCCATGAAGCTGATGAAGGGTCTAGAGCGCAAGGTGAGGGAAATGGAGTTGTTTAGCCTGGAGAAAAGGAGACTCAGAGGAAACCTTATCACTCTCTACAACTACCTGAAACGTTGCTATCTTTCAAATATCTTTCAAACATCTACCTCTCAAAATCAGTCAAAAGCTCCAAAATTTAGAGTACAAGCCCAGGAGCTGATTGCAGATTCCTTGTTTCCATGGGAAATAGGACTGCAGAACCATGATGCATTAGGACACTGCTCATGCACTTAGCATAGATGCAAAGAGACAGCATGAAAAAAGTCAAGTGAGGGATATGTCAAAACCAATAGATGGCAATTTAGTTAACAGCAGTCATTAATACATGTGTTTTTTAAGTTAAGACAGCTAATTTCAAACCACTATTTCATTATTTTCTAATTCATTAACTCCTTGAAGAAATACCCATATTGCTAAAAACATTCTTCCCAATATACTGCCAAGCTCTTGAAAAGAATTACTTTCAGCAACACCACACAAAAATAAAAATATCTGGAAGAATAATAAAAAATGGATTAAAGTGAACAGAAATAATTTATCAACTGCAGACATACAGGAATAGAAAAAGAAGACTACAAAAGGTTCCTCAAAAATAAAACAAGGAAAGAAAGGGAATTAAGCACAACTATTTTACACTAACAATATATCTGTGTATGTTTGTCATTCCCAACAAGTTGTCTATGTGCCTATTGGTACAACAAAGTATTACACGACATGAGTATAATGCAGAATACTGCATTGGAAACATATGTAGGCCTTTTTCAGGTCAGATATTTAACAGGGATGGATTCTTCTCATTTACACAGCATGAAGCAGGAATTGCTCAGTCTAATTTCAGTATTTCAAAACCGGAAGATGTAGTAAGAAAATATGTTACCTATTTATAGGACTGTGCGGGAAATGTATAGAAAAACAATGACCTAAAAAGTATCCCATGGGATAAGTGTACATTGAACTTTCCTAAACCCCTCTGATACGACTCTGTACATGTTTGTCTAAAATCAGTCCCCTATTTCTACATTTTAATTTTTATTTGCCCTGTTTATTATTTCTAAACATTTGGTTTCTAATTTAGGGTGGGATAAGAATGATGTGCCTGTCACAGAGTATTGATGCCCATTATTGTTTTACATTAGAGAAATAAATTGCTTATCTGGGGCTACTCAGAGAGAGTTATTGGAAGAACTTGAAGTCAAACTTGGGCTTTATGCTTCTGCTGTTAGACCCTGCTGACTTTAATAGCATTTCTCCTGACTAAGGAGTTTGAATTCTTGTTCTTGACAAGTAGTGGAGAGACAGGCTGATCTCATACTGTTCCTTTTGTAGATACGTGTCACTCAACCTCTACAGTCTCAGCTTATTTTGCTTTAAGGATGAGTTATAATCTAGTTTACATGGGTATTTATGTTTATGTGTCTTTTTGAGGAGATAAAGCACAAAATTATTCTCAAGAATGATCAGATGAAAGTAGGGGAACCCAAGTCCTCTCTTTATTCCTCCAGAGAGAGGCCTGAGTTGCTATAATGCTCCTGGACTTATATTCAACCTGGTCTAACATATCTTGGAATGAACAAGGACATCTGCTCTCTCCCATGGGAAGGCCTGCTTGGAGGCAGCAGTGTACATATTGGACTGGTGTGTACAAGATTATAGTACTTCTCAGCTTCTGGAATATGTATATCTCACATGGTGGAACAAATTTGGTGAAAGTTAACATGATGTAGGCTCAGTGATTCCATCAAATCAATTTATTTTTCTTCTTTTGCCTCCCCTCTCATCTGTACACCAGGTTTTTTCACTACAATATGATCCTGTCACTATGGACTACAGGTATAGAGGGCAAGAAAACCGAACTTCCTCCTCCACCAGCATCCTATCAACCAGTCAGTTTAACTCACTGAACTGCAGAGAGCCTTTCACTGTTTTGTGCTGGGTTGGTTTAACATCACTATCAGGCTTGTGCATTCAGCTTATTTCAGATCAAAAGAACACAAGCAGAACTAAAGGGGAAGCACATGGATGGTGGAAGCCTGGAGGAGAAGAGTAGGACTGACCCTTGCGTAGTAGCATGTTAGCAGACAGATGCAGCTGCCTTGGTGGGATAGGGAGTCACTCTCCCAGGTCTCCTCACCAGGGAGGGTCAGTCTGGTGACACCTGTAAAGTGAAGAGATGAAAATGATGATAGAAGCAGGAAGACAGAGAGAAGGAGGGATGTCTCACCAAGGCAAAAATAAAGAAGATCAACTGGAAGAAAGAGGGAAGCCAAGGGGAAACAGATTGAGAGTTGCAGGAGTTCAGTGCCAGCAGATGTTCAAAAATCAGATGGGCTGAGGTAACTCCATAGGGAAATGAGGATTGGAAGGGAAATGCATAGGAGAACGGCAGGAACCCAGAGGGAATTGCTGCCAGGTTAGAAAAGGGAGCAGGTTGTGCTCACAGGCTTCTCTAAAGCTGCTTTTCTCCCATTCTGTCAGTATGATTTGTTTATTTTGACCCTGAATTTTTCAAGTCATTCCACAGTAAAGTTTAAAGCAGAAAGAAGGGATAAGCTTGTAGCAGATCCTCAGTTCAGGATATATGCAGCCAAAAGCTGTTGCACTTGTGCATCTATTGCCTTAGAGGTATTTCGTGATCTGTGAAGAGATAGCCTGTATATAATTTGGAAAATACCAGTGAGTCCTTAACCCTGGTGAAACAGTAGCTGAACAACCAAACCAGCCAGACCCTTCTGCAACCCCCGAGCTTGTAAGGCTGTGTAAACAGCAGCAGCACAGTAGCCTGCAGCCTCTCTATACAATAGTAAGACCAGAAGGAAAGGAATTTAATTTGCTTCTGAAACCTCAAGGCTGGGGCAATGCATATTTATGGAGGGTAAATGTACTTCCTTGTCTTTGTTTGACTGGCAAACATGCAGATTGTGCAAGGTGGATGCCCACTAATCATCCTTTCTCACATATTGGAAGGACTGGAAAGCACCTCTGCTTGGAGGTTTTCCTTCTGTCAAACTCCATCTGCTTTTGCATGATAATAAGTTTGAATAGACTATTTCCCATGCTGAAACCAGGGAGATCTAAGTGAAGAAAGCTGTGAAATCCAGAGATCACGCAGTGATTTTCTTTTCCTGTATTCAAATACAAACTTAAAACCTTTATTATAAACCAAAATTCACCAGCTATCTAGAACTACTAATCCTTCCTTCTATGATTCATTCATTATGTAGCTCAGTTAAAATATTGTGATAACTTCAACTACACTTTTAACACTCTTCAGATTAAAAGGAAGGAGACAGAAGTCTTCTTTCATTCTTTCTTCTGGACTCATCTTTATACTTGAGTCTAAATATGAAAAAAAATTTTCCATTCTAAATACCTGATACAACTTGAATTGTCCTATCATGTCATGCTATGAAAGGGTATTAGGTGCAGGACTTCCCAGATTAGTTGTTCATTATGTTTTGCAGGATAAAAAGACAGAGACAACAGAGAGCATTTGAAATGATACGACAACCAGTGGGGAAAATAATTAAAAATATAACTTCAAACTTTTTAAAGAAACTAATTGGTGTAATAGTGTGTCCATTTTAATAAAATAAGTGGTGTGGAATTTATATCTGTGGACAGATAATCCTGTTCCAGACAAGAATTATATGAAATTATGTTTGATTCTTCATGAAAATAAGAAAGACTTAGAAAGATCTAGAATCAAAGCAAGTTATGACATTCAGACTCCCTAAATTTACACGTTCTTAAAAGCAAGGCCAAAGCTGACATTTCTCTTGAGCTCTTTTCATTTACCGGGTAGATATAACCCAGGCAGTATTAATTTTCACAGCACTACAGGGAAATCATGATCAGCCACATCTTCCATGAGGAGTTTCTCTAATGAATTAGTCACAAGCATATTTTTATTCCTCAGCACTGTGTACCTCTTGTGCCTAGTACACAAATCTCAGATTCCATTACTTTGGTATTTTTAAACAAATGCTCTAATGGTTTTTTACATTCTGGAAGTAATATAAGCAAAAAGTGAGCCAACTTTACAGCATCCCAATTGGAAATCAAGCTCTGATGAATTTTGGAAACCTAAAGGTAAGGCACTTTTCTGTGATTTTCTTTCTGAAACAAAAAATTAAAAAAGAATGCCATTTAATCAAAAGAAAAATACTGATCAAGAATAAGGTTTTTCTTGTGGATAGAACAATAAAGATATTTGCCACAAATTTTTCAAATGCCCTTGAAAGAGGCCACAAAAGTGTGCAAGCCTTTGTTTTCTATTGCTAAAGTAAGAATTCTGCTACTTTATTTCTTCCATTCTTTACCTTTCTAGCCTACTTTGAATATAAATCGTCAAGAAATAGGAGCTGCCTTACAGAACCAAAGACATCAAATGAAATGCCTTCCCTCTGGCAATGACTAAGATCTTCATAAGACAGTAGAAGGTACTCCAGGGAAAGAAGTGGTAGCATAATCTATCCTTATGAAAGATTTACTTTAATCCCTAGAAATTAGAGATTGACCTAAACCATGAAGCATGCAGTTCACTATCTGGACAAGTTTATTTTAGGTATTGTAAAATGCTCTCGTTATTTATATCCAAACCAAATCCTCTTTTAAATGCAGCTAAATAATGAGGGAATGCATTCTGCTGGATGATTCACAACACCTCTCTGAATTACTTCTATGCTATGGGGTGCAGTTGTGGCTGAGATTTTTAGTTATTCACAAAAAGATAAATAGTGGTAGGGAACTAAATGGGCGTGGGAGGGAAAAAGGACAGTTCTTTCATATAGTTTAAAATTTTTCTTTGTATGCTGGCAAGTATTTAGTCATTAAAGAAAATGTTGACTTGTGCATTTTGCAGTGGAGTTCTTTGCTGAACTATATCAAACAAATGAGCTGGCTCTTTTGTATCCTCTTTCTGATTTGAGATGACTCTGAGACAGCTTTGCTTTAGGAAAAACAGGAAGTTTGGGGATTCCTTTCCTGATTGATATTTTTCAGTTTCTAAAACAGGCTGTATGAAAAATACAACACTCTCACCCTGTGTGACTGTTCTGTCTTTATTTTGTCTATGCAAGTACCTAGGGTAAGTGCCAGGACCCCCTATTATTCTCCCCATGTTTGGGAATGTAATTTGGACATCTTTCTGGGTACAAACCCAGTCAGTAGTGAGAAAAGCAGGTTGAACCTTTTCTCTCACTCAGACAGTGTTAAGCAAATCAGAGCCTTGTTTTCTTTCAAGAACTGAGCCTCTTCAAAAACCTGCTTATGTGTGCAAAGTCTGCTTGGTTTTGTTGCTTCATGCCCCCTGGAAGGAGCCAGGAGCAGGTTTAGGTTCTGGCAGAGCTTGTGGCAGCAGTGGCTCAGCACTGTGATGGCCACTGTACCCCCAGGCACAGCACAGAGAAGGGAATGCACTCCCTGTGTCCATGCAGAGAGATGAGGAAAAGCAATTTCAATCTATAGTATAAGGCTTACAAAATAAATTGCTCTGCACCACCCCAGATAATTTACAGGGTATTAAATGGAATCCTTTTAACAGGAAACGCATCCAAGAGAAGGGTAGAAGAGTGAGGCAGTAGGACCGAGGGAATTGCCAACCTTGCTTACTGGTACCGCAGAACAAAGATAAACTTTAAATGGATTCAGCAATTGAAATGAGGGCCAGGTGAAAGCACCACTGAGAGAAGGAGGGAGAATTCTCTTATTCAGCATTCATCCAGGTCCCAATTTATTTGTCATTACACTATCTGGAGAAGGATTGCCTGAATGAACAGCAGCAGCCTGACTGTTAGCAATGCTCAGCTGGCTCCAGCTGTTTCCTATTTGCCCCAGCCCTGAGTTTCACATGGACAGCATGGCAGAGTGAGAAAAGAGCTCTTGCTTTGCACATCACCAGGGCAAGGTCGGGGTGTGCCACCTCCAAGGGAGGCAGGTCTGTAAGGGCTCCTTACAGCAAGCCAAGAGAAATAAGGAACATAGAGGATATCAAATTGCCCTGGGAAGGGTAGGTGGAAGTATTGCATGGTTTTATTGGATTAAAATACAGTGTGAAATGAGCTGAAGTAGCTAAATATTCAAACATCCAGGGTAAAACAGAGGAGGAATAATGACATAATGCAGAATCACAGACTTAGCTAAAGTGGCAAGGCGTCTTTGAAGATCAAGAGCAGGTTACTCAGGAACTCTTCCAGTAGGGTACTTACCTGGCCTGATGACACTGCAATCTCCGCTGCGGTGTCTGAGGAGTCTTTAAACTGTCTGTGCTGGGTGATATTGCAGTGTGCTGAATAAATATCCTGGATATTAATCTCCCAGAAGCTGGCTCGTCTGTGCTTAGATGCACCTCAGAGACTGCTGAGTAGAAACATCCTGGAAGATCTTTGGTCTTTTATGGAAAGGCCAGGGTCATTGCTTCCACTGGGAGGCTGGCAAGGCTATAGGCCAGGTGGACACAATAATGAAAGACCTTTCTAAAATTATATTCAAAAAATAGCCTTTTGATTTGGCTTGGCCTATTGCAAAATATTAACAATTGTTTTGGTTTGTTCAATACACTAGACATAATCACTATTACAGAGACTCACAAGAACATAAGGAAGAGCAGTGTTTGAAATAAGTTATTGAAATGTTTCACATTTGTTTTAGGTAATTTTTAATGAAACTGGCATAATTCTTTAGCAGGTGAATATTTGACCAAAGGTGCTTCTGTTTAAAAGTGCTCATCAAATTGTATCTCCTTTTTTGACTGACTGGGAAAAGTCTCTGTCAAAGGACAGGGTTACATTTCCATTAAAACGTAAAATCCAATTTATATTCTTTGGTCAGTCTAAATTCACCTGTATTTCATTCGGATTTCTTCTTGAATAAAAGGTGCAAAATCTAAGTTCAGTCTGGATTTTTGAAAAGAGTTAACAAAAACATAAGTACAGTTGGGTGCAACAGCTCTCTCTCCCATGAGAAAAAAATGAGATAAAATGTTTAGTGAATATCTTTCCCATGTGAATTGAAATGAAGATATGTATATGTAAAACTGCTTTTAGTATGCAAACTCATAAATTCAAAAGGAAATTGTTAAGGATCTGAGCAGCTTTCACACATACTGATTTCAATAAAAATTTAAAAGGCTCAGGGGAAAACACCATCATGCCCTTAAATACACCGTTTTAAAACTTCTTGAACTTACATTCTGAGCACAATTCAGAGCATTTTATATGGCATACAAAATGAATTGTATCTGCTGCTAGCGTTGTACTGCCAGGGACTAGCTAGTAGAGCTAAACCACATGATGCAGAGACCCTGGGATAACTTCAGTGTTCACTTTTTAATGGAAAAAGAGCTGTGAAGTCTCCACCCTGATATCTTTCCAATTTTTTTTTTTTTATTTTGCAGCTATTCACAGAGTAGTCCATTCAGAGAGGTAGAATTGAGCAATAGCAGACTAATGCTTATGTAAAGGGTAAGAGAAATCACATCTTTTAATATGGTTTATTGCAAGCATTCTCTACAGTTTAAATGCAACACAAGAGGTTAAAGATCCATAGAGAGAATATCTGTGCCATCTAGCTACTTCCCTAAGAGATAAGGTTCCTGAGACAAATGGGACAATACCCACCACACAAAACTGAGGATATGATTCGGCCTTAGCAAACTTAAGCAAATCCTTTTCAGCAGTCTGACACCATAAATGAAGTGTTTGAGATGGTATCTCCAGCATTTGAAAGAGCAAGTCTGACATATACTTTGATTAGGGAAGCTGACATTTCTGTTAAAGTTCAGCAAGTCACAGAATCCTCTTAACATATGGCCAAATATTGCAATATTCTCTTCTGAAAAAGGTGAGCGTGATTGCAGATCTAATAACTTTAGAAGGCAAAAACAAAACTTATTGCATCTGATTCACTTTTTCATTCTCAGCAAAACAAAGAAAGATGGGGAGACAGATAACATGCCGGAGAAGAATGATAATAATAAATCCCACATATGCTTTGAAGACGTAGAGGAGACAAGAAAGCAATGTAAATTTTGCTATTATACAAATATTATGGTACTGAAATTGCTGAGATGGAAGTTGAAGTATATTTTGTATGATATTATCACTATTCTGGTTCGATGACAAACAAGCCTCAAACCTAGAGATGGGACTAGAGCCATAGTATGGGATTTAGCAGCTAATTTTGCCCACAGCTCAAATTACCTCTGTTCATATCTCAAGATTTGGATGTCCAAAAAATTCTCGCAAATTTGGAAGATATGGAGTAGAAGTTAGGCCAGAAATCCTGCCACCATAGAGCCTCCTGAAAGGCTGCAGTATTCCTGGGTTGTGACCAGGTTGGTATACTGACAGGTTATTCATCACAACACTGGATTAACCTGGAAAGTAGAACATGAACTTTTGTATTCAAACGTGTAAAACGATTTAGATTTTATTCAGTTCAAAGGATCTGGTCAGTTCATAGTTATTTAGAGCAGTTTACCCAATTGCCTTTTTTTTGTTCTTCATCTATGCAACAAGGTAAGAAAGGCCTTTGTAAGAAATAAAAAGAAGCACTGAAGTGTCTATCAGGATGTAGGTTTTGGAGGTGGACAGCCCTGGTAACCCGGTAATGGAGCCTAGAGATCCATTACACAAACACTTTACAGATATTTACTATTTTCTGGAAAACTCGATATCATCCTAATCCCTTGGGATAGTCTATCAAAATTTCTTGAGTGGATGCTGTAAATACTAACCAGAAAGTACGGGTGTTAGATGGTGAGTTGGACTAGATGATCCTTGTGGGTCCCTTCCAACTCATAATATTCTGTGAATCTGTGTGAATCTGTGAACTGTCATTTTTGCCTCTCTTCTTTCTATTTCCTGGTGTTGCTCTCAGTGTCAGCATTCCCATTGGAAAATCAGGGGATGAATCCTGGACAAGGCAGAAAGTCGATTCAGAAAGGCAACTTTTCTTTGTGCGTTTACCTACAGACCATTCTTTGACAAGAAGATATAGTTTCAGCCTTCAAGGAAACAAAAGCTGCCTGTAACTTACTGAGAATAACAACTAACTGTCTGCAAACATGTGAAACAGAATGATAACATCTTTTGATCATCACACCACAAAGCATAAAATACCTTGTACTCTCTGTAATTTATTACCTTTGATTTTTTTTTCTTTGAAACAAGTGTTATGTGAAAGATCCTAGACTGGCAGACCTTCAAAAAAAGTTCCCAAAACAGGAGTCATGGCTCATTCCCTTGTTTCCCCTCCCAGACCCTGACGCCAGTCATCCCAGTGGCCTTGCAAGAGAGGGAATTAACACTCAGTCTCAGCTTGGGCCCCAGTGATGCTCCTGGTGAGGACTGTGACTTGTTCCTTGAGTAAAAAAGTGTGTCATCCAAAATCCGTGGGCTTACCTTTCTAAAGTTCTTCACAGAATAGGGCACCTCTGAAGGGTATTAGAAATCTTTAACTGTCCCTGAAGATCAGGACTAATGAAAATACTTAAATTACTTTCCTAGAATGTTTGGTGTCATACTGATTTTGACTCTTCAAATTATTTTTATAAATTCAGATGTAGATCAGTTTCCCCAAGACAAGTTCAGAACCACACTTAAGAGGGCTCTGGATGGCCAGCAGTTCAAGGTTGGAATTCTAGCTCTGCTCAGTTGTACTCTGGGGAATTCTGGGGAGCAAGTGAGACTAACAACTGGTCCTGATTCTTCAGCATATGGGACGGACACTTTGAATGGAATATGTAATGTTGCAGCCAAAGAGGATAGCAAGAGTACAAAGGAAATGCAAATGCAGGATATATTTGTGGGAGAGATCACTGCATGAAGAATTCAGCTTCCTTTAGTCAGCATTTGGCTTTAATGCCAAATGATGTTTTGCCTCCATAGTAATCTCCTGATGGTGATTCCTAAGCATTTTTCATATGAGATGCAATGGAGGTAACCATGTGTTCTGATGACTTTGGTTTTAAGCTCTCTCTTGTACCAAAGACCTGTGGGACATTGTTGACATGAGCTGTCTGGCTAGTGTATTATGAGAAGGACGAATGTCTTTCCTAAATTCTCTAATCCAAATGAACTGTGATCCTGTGATTTCTTGAGCGTGTGACTAAGTCAATACTACAATTACTTCTTCCAGTCCTTGGATGCTATTTCAGACTAATGTACACAGGAAGCTTAACTTCCTCCATTAGCTTTGTACATGAAGAGGAATGCAAGCAAGAAAATCAAGTAGAAATGGACATATTATTTGTGAGAACCAGGCAAAAGAGCCTGGGAGCAAGTTTTCTCCTCACAGAAGTGTGATCAGTATGGAGTGACTCCATCCAGCACTGAGGTTTGTGGTGTATTAAGCTGAAGGGAATTTTCAAGGGCAATGGAAAGGCTGCCAAAGTAACAAGCCAAAGTCTTATTCAGAGGAAACTCCCCCTAAGCTCAGTGGGAGTTTCCCTTGAGAAAGGGCAACAAGGTTTAAAGGTTTGGCTCTTAAACCCTGCATATGAATTTAGCAAAAAAGGGATTTGTCTATTCAGATTGAAGGAAAAATGTTTATTCTCTCATGAATGAACAAACTATACATATGGACCTTGTTAATTACCAGGGGCTCCATAGTATTTATCTGTTAACCAGCATATTTATTTCTCCTAACATCTAATGTACCTTTGACCTTTAATATAGTATCAATATGAAACAAATAAACCAATAAAATAACACGGTTACCAGAACTTATAAGTTTCTTTTGTATTGTCAGAATATTCTCTTTGCAGTCTCACTCATTTCCTGTCAGGAGAGTTTGGCGCTCAGTCTCCAGTACATAAACAAGGCCAGGAGCTGGCCCAAGCCAGATATTTGCACAGCTAACTACGTAAGATGCTTTAAAATAAAGAAAATGTAATTGTCCCCAAAGGACCTGATCTCTTTATGGGTGTCCTATATCCCTTTGCCTGGCTTTTTAAACATCTCTGTTCTGCTGGATAAACAGTCAAAAAAAGCAATGGGAAAGCTTATTATTTCATTCTGCATTTCAAATTAACTTTTAAATTGACCCAAAATAAAATTTCTTGATATGCATGGGATTGTTCCCAATGTATATGAGGCATTGGAATTATCCCTCTTTTGCAGGTGGTGAAAGGAGATTGGCATGCAGCTTCTTGAGGGACATATACATTAGTACAGGTATTGAGGAAAACCCATCTTCAAATTAATATTTGCAATTAGAAGAGCATTGTGTCTATATTCTTTGGGGATTTGAGGTAGGTCTTGCAAGGAAAACTTGTGATTCTCTGCTCTGCAGCACACTGTGGACATACCCAAGCTAATATCTGAGCCTGAGCTGGAAAAAAAGGTTGGAGAATTTTGCTCCAATAGCTTTTTCTCTTGAGCCTTAACCACAGAATAATCTTTTCTTCCCTATAAACTTTTATCTTTAATTGCCTTTTTGAGACTCTTATCCATCTACTTGTTATTCTTCATGTGAAATTATTCTTCCTTTTTCTTCTATGTTGAACTTCAGACCTACAGTTTTAAAATATCCCTCTTTGCCTTGTTTTCTGGGTTGGTCTTTAAGTAACGTGAATTTAATGCTGATACTGCATTACTGATCAATCAGACCTTTGCCAAGAGCACACACTAAATAAATAAATAAATAAACCCTCTGGTATATTTTGATGTGCCTTCGAAAGGAGGAAAATTCCTTTCACATGGCCTCTTGTCCCTAGAAATCTACAAGTTTCTTTGTCTTGGCAAATGGCCAAGCAACACGGTGATGTACCATTTTTCTTGGCCAGTGTTTTTTGTCTTTTGAAACCAGACCAAGTGTTCACATGGTATTTCTTCATTTAACAGCTGCAAGACAGTGACCGCAGCTGCATGTGCCGTGAAACGCAGCTTCCCTCTATAGTAAGGGACGTTGTATTTTTGTTTTCTGAGAGAGCTGACTAAACGAATTCAACCCCAGGACTAACACAAGCAGTGCTGTGGCTTTCTACAAAGCCATATTACTCTACCTATAAACCTTAGTGCTTCAGAAAGCAGAGCCAGAGAGGGGCCTTTGCACAATGATTGTGTATACACATGCTAATCTTCTACGTGCATAGGATGAAATTTGCATCTCCCTAGGTGAATGCCATGCAAGTGGACTGAATCCGAACATCTGTAGCCCACCTGGCAGCAATCTTTGGGAGCCCACACTGCTTGGCGCCTCACATCAACCCAATTCAAGTCCCTTGAGGTTACAGACATGGCTGTCTGTTTAAATTGACCCCATTTGGAGTGGCTCCTTACATCATTTCATTTCATAAGCTGTTAACTAAACTATTTGTGAGATTGGCCTAAGTTGCTTGCTGACAAAATGCAATGATGCCTGTAAAAAAAGGGGGGGGGGGGGGTGAAGAGAAGTGGAAAAAAAAGGTCAAAAAACAGTTCATGTATAAGGCAAAGTTGGCCAGGAAACATTTATGACGGATCCTGAATGATCAGACATTCTGGAAGTGGAAAGGAGGAACAAATGTTTCCCTCACTGCTTGTTAGGGGGTTTTGTGGTGTTCCAGTGAAGAGTGGTGAGGTTTATGTGGAATTAAGATATCTGAAACTAAGCCTGGCAGGATGGAAAGATTCTGTCCATGCTTAAAAAGAGACCATGCATCTGTGCACTGAAACATGCTGGTTTAAGATCATAATAATAATATTATTAACGTACCGTTGGTGGTTTGAACATGAACTGAAAATGGAACAAACCCACTTTAAAAACCACAATAGGAATGGTACCCCAAAATATCTCACCATAAACGTCCAAGGAGTCTCATGTTTTTACCAAGACTAGAAGACTGGGATACTGGTCAGTTAGATGGATGTGAGCACCTGGTAGATATATGTACTGAGGTACAAGGATGTGTGTTAGTTTTTTATCCGTTTGTTTAGGAATTGCAATGACCACATTGTAAAAACAGGATTCCTGCCCAAAAGGTCATTTAATCTACGCACAATAAGAAATAGATAGATGGGACAAATTGACAAAGACTTCATGAGCTAACAGCTAAGGTCAGCAAAGCAATCACACTTTTCCCTTCCTCCAATTTTTTTTTCCCTTTTTGTTCGTGTAGAATAACCGTAGATCAAGGCTTGCAAGCATTAGAAATGTGGCTCCCCTACTGGGGTCAAACCTGGGCAATAGTACAGGAGAGTCTGTGAGAGAGCTCCACTCTGATGTGGGAGGTGAAGTCCAGGCAATGACAGGCAAGGCAGCAAAAATTGCCACTCAGGGAAGTGAGCAGAGCGGTCACTGCAGACCACCCTGGCCTCAGCTGTGACAACGGGGCCCTGAGGACCAGTTAGTGTTTCCTGCCTCTGAAACTCTCCTGGAGGTCCCTTTCCTTTAGGGTCTCTGAGGTGTGTGTCTCATGGCTCTCAGCCACAAAAAGATTTGGGCATACGGCTCTTAGGGTCAAAAGGAATGGCCACCCTTGTAGCAAAAATGAAGCTCCTCTGTGTTTGTTGAATTCTTTTGGCATGTTTTTTTTCTACTGAGGACAAGCCTTCACATGCTGTCCCAGAGCAGGACATGACATGCTTGCACTCTCCAGTAAATACTCAGTATTCCCCTCTGTTGGTTGCTTTTGCACTTATGGTTTTGCAGCCTTGTCTTACACTGTGCTACCATTTTAACACTTAAGAACAATGGATAGACAAAAATGAAAGGAGAAGGGATTGCATTTTCTACTAAGGATTTAGTTACAAAACACATACAAATATTTGCTAACAGTTATGTAAGTGTTTAAGGGTGTAAGCAGTCCAATGGATCAGCAGGTTGCTGTTATCGCTTCCTAAAAAGAACACCTCATATCAGCATGTTTACATCAAGCTGTGGCATAGCCCCTTGTGCCTATTATGCGTTCAGACATTA
This sequence comes from Pitta sordida, assembly GCA_013390025.1. Lineage (NCBI taxonomy): Eukaryota > Metazoa > Chordata > Aves > Passeriformes > Pittidae > Pitta > Pitta sordida. The sequence continues at coordinate 50,465 of WEKX01003240.1, forward strand.
TTAATAATTTATTAACCCTTTACAAACCACTTAGATGTGGAGTCTCTCTCTAAAGTGGAAACACGAGCTGATCAGGCAGGTGCTTGTCAAAGAGGCTATTAGGCAACATCCTTCCTGTCTTGAAAAAACCCAGACTAATAAACTAACATATGCATTCAGGTAAATTCTGTTCCATTTTTATCTGGAGTTTCCTTTTGTGAATTCAATTTCTTCTTTGGCTCTTTCTCCGTTTACTCAAAAGAGATTTCAAGTACTCTAGAGCGTTCCAGCTGTATTTTCTGTGTGATTTCTATCCATATCATTCCTATATCATTTATTAATTCACCAATACTATATGGCCTGCTCTCCTCATGACATACCAGGAATTATGCACATGCACTGAGGGGTGAGTGAACTGTAATGATTTCCCCATGTAAGGCTGCCAATATGTTTGTTGTTGAAATGTGCTACTATACAAAAACCCTGGTGGCAAAAGAAAAAGTGTGTAAGTTGGATGAGTGGCTTTGCGTGAAGTTCTGTAACCATGAATGAATTGAATATTTTTATGGGGTTGTGGAATCATAGAATCACAGAATAGTTTGGGCTGGAATGGATCTTTAAAGACCATCTAATTCCAACAGCATCAGCCCCCCTCCCTCACTATGGACAGGGACATCTTTCACAACATGTATCAGGTTGTTCACAGCTCCATCCATGCTGACCTCAAACACTCCCAGGGATGGGGCATCCACAGCTTCTCTGGGCAACCTGTTCCAGTATGTCATCACTCTCACAGAAAATAATATCTTCCTTATATCTAAATTAAATCTACCTTCTTTTGCCTTAAAACTCTTAGCCTTGTCCTATCACTACAGGTCCCTGTAAAAAGCCTTTACCCATGTTTTTTCATGAGCTCCTGTAAGTATTGAAAGACAGCAATAAGGTGTCCCCAGATCCTTCTCTTCCCCAGGATGAACAACTACAATTCTCAGCCTGTCTTGGACCCACTCCTAGAGGTCTATGTCTAGAGATCATAGAAGTCACAGACCTTGTTTTCATCATCCACACTGCACCTAGGGAGGTTAGAATTTTTCATACCTGTCCTCATAGGCTCTGATGGAAGGACCTCTCTCCTTCTCTCCCAGGCAGCATGCCACAGTCTGCTGTTACAACCCTGCTCTGAGGCAGGGCAAATGCGGTTCCTGTTAATAGATCCCTTGGGGTGAATAAGAGTGAAATGACAATGAATGACCAGTGTGTATATAAGGGAAATTTATTTTAAAACAATTTCACTGCAGTGGAAAAGAGGTATTGTAGCCATTTGGGTTCTTTTCTATAAAAGTATAAAAATATCACGAAGAAAATGAGTAAGGAAAAGAATAAGAGTATATAGTGGAAAAATATTATGATTTGTGTATCCAGTAACAAGACCTGCTCATTGTTATTTCCCTGTAAAAGTGTCTTGATCCATTGGGGGGGGGGGCTCATAAAACAGGGTTTGTCAGGTTATATACATACAAGTTAGAATGGAAAACCCAGATCCTTCCACAGGCAGGGAATTCTTTGTTTCTGATGCAAAAGAATGGGGCACACCTAGTCTGCTGAGAGTTCTCAGATAGAGTTGGGGGGTGCTTTGGGGTCCTTGGTGACCCACAGATGCTTCTAGGGATAGGACCGCTGTTCCACCCTTCTTCTTGTGGCTGCGAAGCTGTGTCGTATGATGAAAAAGGAGGAAGTTGACATGAAGAAAGCATTATCCCACATCTGCAGGATCTACTTTGTACCAGCTGTTCCCCACAGTTGTTTTGAAACAGCTTAAGATATCACGTTCCCAATTGTCCAATCAACCAAGGAGCAACTGAAGCAGGGGTTAAGTTGCCACACAATGGCAGAGAAGGGGTAAGCACACATGATTTACAATAACTTCTAATGGAATTCACTTGATGGCTTAAAATTATTCTATACAATAATATTAGTTCCTATTGACTCCTAAAGAAGTTTTTTCCTAGTTAAAAAACACCAACACATAAACTAGGAGGCACCGAAGTGACTTAGTTTGACAACAGAGGCTGAGTTGCAGAATTGAAAGGTATTGCTGACAGCACACTCAGGGGATTCACTATGCAGGTTTCATAAATTTAAAATAAAGCACCTGTTTCTATGTAGAGTCCTTCTCTATTTCTGTCCTACTGAATGCTCTTTTGAAACCAAAGATATTGATATATTCTATGCTGCAGGGGAATCAATAAAAACTTTAATCACAAAATTAAATAAACCCAAATCTACTGACATTACATGCTAACACTTTCGGAAGCAGCAACATGACATTTTATGGTTCTCCTGCAACTGGGTTTATTGTTCAAAAAAATAAAACTCTATAACTTCTTCAGAGACATTGTGATAGAGAATAAGGACCTTGCCATCATTTTAAGTTGACTACTCAGTAGGCTTTAATGCAGTTACAGAGAAATAGCAAGGCATATGTTCTTCAGTGATGCAAGTGTTTGTGGCAGAAGGAATTTGTTAGCTGTTAGATCCATCTTCATCACTGTCTCGGACCTCCTTTAAAAAAGTTTGTGACACCATCCCATCCACTTCATCATTTATGAGTTTCCCAGGCCTAACTGTGAAAAGCAGGAATGCGAAGGTAGAGACATGTCTGTGAAGTAGCAAGGTAAACTCTGCAAACTCTGTAAAGAGGTCTGTCTATATCATACATACATGGATATACAATTGATGTTCCTACATGGAACCAAGCTAAATTAAACCAGAAATTAGTTTCTTAGGTAGAATTGTGCAGCATGATACTAAGTAAACATGAAACTTAAAAATCCTGATTTGAAAAAAGCTTTAAAAATTCTTGTATGTGTAAAAAGTTTAAAGCTAAGAGTTTCTTCAGAAAAGGTAGCTGTTTTTAAAATTAATCCATTTCCCTGAAAATGTGTGACTAAAGTGAAGAATGAAGTCCTTTCACATTAACATTAAGCCCTTTTCTGAAAAGTGACATATAGAGGAAAATTCTCAAATGGAATGTCATAAAACCTCTTCATTTTATGTCTAAATTAAATGCTCTACATCCATGTTCTTCCTGGAAATTCACAGAAAAATTCAGTTTGGGGGTCTTCTCTTTCCAGGGGAAATGTTTTAAAATAGGAAATACTTCATTAGAGAATTAAAAGAAAAAAAGAAAGATGCATTTGTACACAATTCCATCACAGATGCTCATTTCAGATTCTGCAAGAAGCCAAAGACTTTATTTATTAACCGAAAGATTTTTCATTTGTAAAGTTCATATTTCTTGATGTTATGGTTGTTATTTGCACCAGAAGAAAAAAATTGATTCATCTGAAAATGGTTATTTTTACACCACAAGTGAATATATAATCTACAATAACAAGAGTATATGACCCATATTCTATGAATCCATAGTAATTTATCCCACTTCGGAACTAATGGAAACTTGTGGAAAAGGGATAAAAGGAAGAGAAATTTTACATATAACCCAGGAAAACAGATCTTTTTCCCCCCTTAAATGAACTGACATATTCAGGTTTTGTGGTGTGTTGACTTTGGCTGATTGCCAGGTGCCCACCAAGTTGCTCTCTCACCTCCCTTCTCACGGGATGTGAGGCAGGAGGGGGGTGGGGGGGGCGAATTATAAGGAAAAGCTCATGGGTCGATATTGGATCAAGATAAGGACAGGCAGATCACTTACCAATTACCATCACGGGTGAAATAGACTCAACTTAGGGAAATTAATTTTAGTTATAGAGAATGAGATAGAGTAGAACAATAAGAAATAAGAACAAATTGTAAACCACCTTCTCCAGCTCCTCTCATCTTTCCATGGTGAACTCCACTCCCAACACTTTCACCTCCTCCCTCCCAAGCAGAGCAGGATGATGGGGAATGGGAGGGGTGATAAGTCCCATCTCTGCTCTTCACATGCTCTTCTCTCTTCAAGTGTGGGGCCCTCCCACGGCATAAAACCCTTTGCAAACTGCTCCAATGAGTGTCCTTCCCAGGGGCTGTAGTTCTTCAAAAACTGCTCCAGTGTGGGTCCTTTCAACAGGGAGCAGTCCTTCAGAAATCAACGTCTCCAGTGTGGGTTCCCTGTGGGGTGACAGGTCCTGACATAAAACCTGCTGAGGTTTTATGCCCAGCCCACTGAGAGTGGGCTCTTTCCTATGTGCCACAGTTCCTGCTAGGAGATGTGCATGGACTCTGTAAACTTCCTTCAGGGCACAACCACCTGCTCTCATGTGGGGTCCTATACAGGCTGCAGGTGGATCTCTACTCCACCATGGACTTCCACTGTCTGCAGGGAAATCTCTGCTCCGATGCCTGGAGGACTTAGTCTCTCGGTTTCACTGACCTTAATGTCTGCAGAGTGGGTTTTTTCACGTCCTCACTCCTTTCTTCCTGCTATCATGTGGCGTTTTTTAACACTTCTTATATATATTATTGCAGAGGCAATAGCATTGTCACTGGTGAGCTCAGCTTTGGCCATCAGTGGGTCCATCTTGGAGCTGGCTGGAGGTGGGTCTGTCTGACAAGGGAGCAGCTTCTGGCGTTTTCTCAGAGAAGCCACCCCTGCAGCTCTGTCCCATGACAAAAAGCTTGCTACAGAACCCCAATACAGATACGCACACAAACAGACAGGTCTGTGCTGCTAGAAGAATGAAAGAAGAGACTTTTCTATTCAAGACTATTTATTATTTTTAAGACAAAAGCAAATGTAAGTGTTCGCTCTAAGTCTAAGTAGGTTTTTAACTGCTTTGATAATTGCTTCAAGAGTATGACCAGACAAAATCATCAACAATAACAGCAGTTCTTTCCCAGTGCATGCATTTATTCTATAGGTTTCACAACAGGAGAGAAACAGAAGCATCAGGACACAAAACTTTGTTTTAAATACATTTTGGGTTTATTCTCGAATGAAGGACAATTCCCTAGTTTTTGGCAAGGATGGGATCTTTAACACTAAGTCCTTCTTTTAATCAAACTCAGAAGGAGAGTTATGCAACGATTCTAGATAAGCTTACTTATGACTCATTCACATCCATTTATTCTGAATATATTCAGAGATACAATTTCTTTTCCAAATTATCACAATATTCTGCAAAGCATTTCTATGTAGGACTTCCTTTGAATTCCGGAATAAAGAAGAGGAACCACCTGTTGAAAGATGTGTCCATGCATTCATTTCCAGGATAGAGACTAGCTTTTGAATGTTTCTTTTCATAAACTTAAGGACAGAATTTATATAAGAATCCATTAGGGACAGACACAATTGGATCTATCATAACATATAATGACTTTCTGGGCCACATGTCGCTTTCACAGAATCACAGAATATTATGAGCTGGAAGGGACCCACAAGGATCATCTAGTCCAACTCACCATCTAATACCCGTAGGGAGACCGAGAGCACATCGCAGGGCATAACACCAGCCTAGATCCCTCACAGTCTAGCAGGCCACTCCGAGCCGGAAGGGGCCCAACGTCATCCAGCCCTACACCTCCCTGCTAGACCATGTCACTAAGCTCCTCGTCCAGTCTTCTCTTAAACACCTCCAGGGACGGTGACTCCACCACCTCCCCGGGCAGCCCATTCCAGTATGCGATTACTCTCTCTGTGAAGAACCGCTTCCTAATGTTAAGATTGAACCTCCCCTGGCGTAGCTTGAGGCCGTGCCCTCTCGTTCTGGTGTCGTCAGCCTGGAAGAAGAGGTCCACACCCATCTGGCTGCAA
>WEKX01003240.1:61140-96453 GCA_013390025.1 Pitta sordida
CATGTTAAAATCTATCGCCAAAGTCATGTAAGAGATTTTTTGCAGAACTTCAAAAACTGAGATGAAGAACTGTCTGGTGCTTAAAGACAGGACATCTTGAAATATCCAATCTGGTACAGACTTACAATCATGAACCCCTGACTTTACCAGTCTCTTTTTCCATCTCTAAAAATGGGACAAGCTAACATTTATCCTCCTTGTGGCAATGTTTCATGACTTGGGAAATGTTTATAGCACAACACTGTTATTAGCATAGTGCTGTTTACTTCTTCAAATGTTGATTATGGAGACCAAAATTATCTGGATGATAACAGTAAGGTACAAAAGGAAATGAAAATGAGGCTTTAATCACTCAGTATATGAAGGAACACAGATAAGACCATTTTGAACCAAAAGCTACAAATACGACATTACCCAGAAAGTACAATTTTCTCACATATTTTTTCTCAGGGGATTGCACCTCAGCAAAACCACATCATTGCTACCTGCTGCCACAGGCTGCTAGCTTGCAACCAAAATCTCAAACATGAGGAAAGGATAAACACAAAGAATATGAATGGTCACAACATCTCATATGGGTTTCACTTCCATAGATTTGGTAACCTTATAAAGACCTGCTTTCAATAGCACACTGTGGCTTCAATTACATGGGTGCTGCTGTGCTACTGCTTTGCATACTGATATTAAGATATTGCCTGCATAAATATTGGCTCTGGAAGGTTTGCACTGAGTGAACTACATGTACTAAACTAGGAGTGATGAAAATTTATTCTGGATTAGGCAAATTGACATTGCTCTTGCTGAATCAGGCGATGGGAGAATCCTTTTTGATTCACTTACTAGAAATGCTGCTTTTGTCTAAAAGTCGGCAACTCTCTCCCTGCTCAGAAGGCACAGCTACAGGTGCCTGCTTCTCCTAATTTGGCTGGTCTCTACCTCAGCTTGCTGTGATGCTAGCACAGCCACTTGCGTGTGTTCTCCTTTCTGAGAAGCTCTGTTTCAGGTTACATACCTTGTCAAATTCCAGCCACTGTCCCCACTGGAATTGTTCTCTGGATAAATTCAAGAATTCTAAGTAATGTCAAGAAATCATAGTGAAATCAATGTGGAAAGCTGTGACACAAATGATGCCTGTAGGAGTCTTGAAAAAATATATATTTACCTCTCTGAGTATTTTAAAACTTATCAGCTCATCACTGTTCCTTTAATAAGTTGTATTTTCCCTCACATCTCCTTCTTGTTACGTTTTTCACTTTGGGTACCGTGCACGTGCATACCAGCTGTGTGCACATAACGTATATTTTATGTAGAGCAGATGAGAGAGCAGTTTTAAGTGAGTACTAAGTATCTCACTCAGAGTCTGCCTTCATCAACCTTTCCCCTATTGGACTTCAGGAAGAGTAAAGGAAAGAAAGAGGTTTGTCATGGGCTCTCCATTACTCTCCTACTCGAATTTCAAGTTACTACTCTAAATCTCTGCCAAAATTATTGTTTGTAGTCCTTGGTGCTAAATTTAGGATGACCATAATCTATCACAGGATTAGCAGTCTAGCTCCATGAAATATAAACCACTTGTCTATGTGGACTTCAGCGGCACATCTATTGGAGCTGGTAATTGAATCTGGCTTTCCTCCCCATGTCCTCATGCCCCATAACTCTTCCTGGAACTTTATAGCTACACCTATGCCCGTAAAGCAAGTAAGATCAGGATTGTCTCAAGTACCACTATCCTATGTAAGACAGTTTAGCTTATAGAGGGGCCAACTAGGGACTCAAAGCTCAAAGTACTTTGTGCCCAAAACACATTGAGATTTATCCACAAGCAAAAGCTGCCCTAGTTTTTAGTTCTGCAAAAGGTGCAGCAAGATCAGCATAAAACTGGACAACATAATAGCTGGACCATAATTCTTGGACACAAAAATCAGGCAATATTTAAGTGCAAGTTCGCAATGATTTAATGGTCTTAGCGGGTACTGCAGCCTTTCCTCTGGTCAAGTATTTGCAGGATCTTCTACTTAAAGGAAAATATTGAAAAATAATTGGAAAATGGGATGTCTTTTCCAGATGGTAATTCCAATTTGCCCAATTATCCAATGTCCCCTGCAAAGTCTGTGAGGTTGTTAGAATTTTTCATTGAAATGTTTTTTCCATACTTTAAAAAATAGACAACAGCTTTGAATTCAGAGAATTGAAAAAGATAGATCCTTCAGAGGAAAACTTGAGGATTAGATATACGTATACTAAAATCTTTGGTTAATTTTAAGGACACGAACCAGGCTTTTCCTATGCACAGCATTGGTAACAAATTGATTCAAAGGCATGTCTTGAGAAGGTCACAGCAGAACTTTCCAGGGTGATCTGGATTGGCATTAAGATCAATAAGATTGTGCCAAATGCTTTGTAACAAATGATGCCCATCTTCTACATTTCCACAGTTCTTCTTTTGCCACTCCTCATGTTCCCTCACAAAGGCAATCAAACATGCAAATGGGAGAATGGAAACAAGTACTAGAAGATAAGAGACATTTCATCCAGTAGATACAGAAAAAATTTCCTTGAACATGTTTACAAAATAGTTAATTTTGTATTATGCAAAGATTAGATATCTTGGTATAAGCTGCACCCTGAGGAATTACCACTTAGCTCCAACCCTGGACCATACATACATGAGACTGTGACAAATCCCAGCAGATGGACATGATAGATGTGGCTTTTTTTTCTTCTTTCCCCTTTTTGTCTCTTTTCCTAAATCCAACTGGCAGATCTCATAATTTGCTGGGTTGACCCTTCCAAGGGCTTGATATTGAACCTGCCATCTGGCTAATAATGGGGCCAGCTGGACGCTAGCACCAAGACTGAGTCCCAGATTCACATCTTCTTCATCTGGCTCCTTTTCTATCTGTTTGTTCTTGCTCTGTCTGGACCCAAAGGATATCATGTTGCGCAAAGTCACACAGAGTTCTTAGCCAGCACTTAGGTTCTGGGTACACTTCATGATGGCATGGAAGTTGTTTTTCTGTCCCCTCAGGCAACATTTTATTGTTGGATGTGGATCATATAGCATGCCAAAAAGAGAAAAACCTGATGAAACTGCTCTCACTGTTAATAATCAGCAATACCTCTGGTTGAAGCAATACGTTCAGATAAATCACTGGATCATTTCCTTCAGAGTTTAATTGAACCACTGCTCTAACTCACCAGTTTGATTAATGTGACAGTGTACACATATTCTTGATTCATAAGAAATAAACATTCTTCTGTTCTTAAATTAGGGACCGTCCTCTAGGACATTCAGAACAATTGCATCTGACAAACTTGGTACACTGGACGTTGTTGGATCCACCTTAGTGGGGCTGACTATCAAAGACACAGGTTTCTATAGTACATAAGGTTGCCACAGGAGGACTGTCATGCCGCCTCTATCAATGAAATGAGAGTGAGAGGATCTGAATGTCTTTGCTAGACACAAACCTCTAATCATACAGACAAAAGGAGGGGACTGTTGGGTAAGAAAAAGTGAGCAAGGCGCTGAGCATGGCAGCAAAGAAGGCAGAACACAGCTCTCACAAGTACAGCCCCTTGGCATCCCAGCAACATGCACAGAGAAAGTCCAGGGATAGAAGCTGGCTTCAGCCTAGAGTTAAAATTGGCAGATAAGTCTCTAGTGGTGGGGCAGGTCTGAAGTCAAGCCAGGAGACCAAGCCTGTCTGTCAGGGTCAGAACTCACATCAATGGGGTGTATGGTTAGGCACAGACACAGCTGAAAGCATAGACACACTTGTGACTATTCTCAGGAATGGTGTGGCCAGCAGGACTAGGGAAGTTATTCTTCCCCTGTACTAAGCACTGGTTAGGCTGTGTCCAGTTCTGGGCCCCTCAGTTTAAGAAAGATGTTTAGTTGCTCAAATGTGTCCAGAGAAGGGCGGCGAGGATGGTGAAGCGACTGGAGCACAAACCCTACGAAGAGCAGCTGAGAGAGCTGGGGTTGTTTAGCCTGGAGAAGAGGAGGCTCAGGGGTGACCTTATTGCTCTCTATAACTTGCTGAAAGGAGGTTGTAGCCGGGTGTGGGTCAGACTCCTCCCTCAGGCAACGAGTGACAGAACAAGAAAACACAGCTGAAGTTTAGGTTGGATGTTAGGAAAAAAAATTTAACTGAAAGAGTGATTGGCCATTGGAATGAGCTGCCCAGGGACGCTGTGGAGTCACCGTCCCTGGAAGTGTTTAAAAAGAGACTAGATGAGCCATTTAGTGCCATGATTTAGAGGATATGATGGTATCATAGTATAGTATCATAGTAATGATAAGGTTGGAAAAGACCTTGAAGATCATGTAGTCCAACCTATAATCCAACTAAATCGTAACATCTATAACATTTGTATCATGACCTTCAGCACCTCATCCAGTGTACCCTTAAACACTTCCAGGGACAGTGATTCAACCACCTCCGTGGGCAGCCCATTTCAATGCCGGATCACAGTTTTGGTGAAAAACACTTTCCTAATGTCAAGTCTAAACCTCCCTTGCTGAAGCTTAAGACCATGACCTCTTGTTCTATCTCCAATGGCCAGAGAGAAAAGATCACCCCCTGCCTGTCTACCCCCTTTTAGGTAGTTATAGACAGTGATAAGATCACCTCTGAGCCTCCTCTTTTCAGACTAAACAGACCCAGGTCTCTAAGCCGCTCCTCATAGGGCTTATCTTCCAGCCCCTTTATCATCCTTGTTGCCCTTCTCTGAACGCATTCCAGCACTTTAACATCTTTCTTAAACTGAGGGGTCCAGAACTGGATACAATACTCAGGATGTGGTCTAACCAGTGCCAAGTACAGGAGAAGGATAACTTCCCTTGCCCTGCTGGCCACACCATTCTTGATGCAGGCCAGGATGCCATTGGCCCTTTTGGCTGCCTGGGCACACTGCTGGCTCATGTTGAGTTTGCTGTCCACTAATACCCCCAAGTTCTTTTCCGCCCTCTCACTCTCTAAGCACTCCATCGCCAGCCTATAGTTCTGCTTGGGGTTGTTATAACTAAAATCTCTCTAACAGACCAACACGTGCTTCGAGCTTGGTGTCATCTGCAAATTTGCTCATGATGGACCCAATCCTGTCATCAATGTCATCAACGAATATATTAAACAGGACCAGACCCAACACTGACCCTTGAGGGACACCACTAGTAAATGGCCACCAATTGGATGTGATACCGTTAACTACCACTCTCTGGACTCAACCATCCAACTAGTTCCTGATGCAGCACAGAATATTCCTGTCTAAGCCCCTTGACGCCATCTTCCCCAGGAGTATACCATGGGAGACTGTGCCGAAAGCTTTACTGAAATCCAGGTACACTACATCCACAGCCTTCCTCTCATCATGGTATTAGGTAATAGGTTGGTAATAGGTGAGGTAATAGGTAATAGGTTGGACTTGATGATCTCAGAGCTTTTTCCAACTTTGTTGATTCTGTGATTCTGTGAGAAGGACCAAGGCTGACATGCAACATGTTTAACAGGTTCACTCGAGACACATAGGATGAGAAGAATCATTATCTTTGGTAAGGTGACATAAGAGAGGTCTCACTTTCAAATAAGAAAATATAAAGTAGCTATCCTTTTTTCATGAATATACTGAAAGAAGCCCCCATAATTGCAGATCAAGTGTTTCATTTTATTAACGTGAATTTGCAGGCACTTTATCCATGAGAGACTGAAAATTCCGTGTCCATGCACTGACACCCTTGCTGCAATCCAATAACATGCTAGTGCTACATCTTCACGAAAGGAAGAGACCATTCTTCCCCAAAGGAAGAATCTTGTTCAACATCTGCTCTATGTCTTCTGCAGCTCCTGCTGTTGCCTCTAACACAGATAGGGCCACTCTCAAGTGTAATTTTGAAAATGATCAGTTTCTTGCCAGCTGTTAAATGAAATACACTGCAAGGACAATCCTTTGCATGTCCATGGAGGTAAGTGAACGATACTATGCTAATTAGGTATGTGTTGTACCCATTTAGCAAGTATATACCAAGGTCTGTTCTCCCTGAATCCTCTGAAGCTTGTTGTGGCGGACCATTGATTTATGCTGTTGTTGCCTTAGAAAGCACAGAAGGGTTCATATTGCCAGGGATATGGGATCAATCCTGTAATTACAGTCCATTAGCAGGGAAGCCACTGTTAGGGCTCCCTTGCATTAGAAATAGACCATAATTTCTAAAACTGTCTAAAACAATGAGGTCTATGAAAATAGCTCCCAGTTGTGAGGAAGAGGCTTGTACAATCAGCTGGAGAGGTAATTGCATTGGAGCACAGGTCAGCACAGAGGGGAGATGGTCCTTGTCTCAGTGCATTAAGCGTAGTCCACTATGGTTTCAGAGTGATTTTCAAGGCCACATTTGAAAGCAATCTGCCTCCAGAATCCTTACAGAGGGACTTCCAGGCCTCTGTCTTACCCATATGCATCTGTGACTTGAGTGTTGAACCAATGCACAGCCACTCACCTCTTCTTCTATCCAAATCTCCCTTGATGAGTCCACTGTTCGTATTTCCCACTATTTAACTCCAAAAGATGAAGTATGGCTGTAGCTGAATGTGGTGCTGTTTATGATCATATTGTCAAGAGCCAACTGCTGCTCCAAAGTGCAATGTACTACATACTTACATTACTTTTGTGATAACAGGTGCCAGCCAGCTGACACAGGGGGCTGGGTACTTGCAAGCTTAAACAGACAGGTCATTAAAATATTTTTCACAGAAAACGCTGTCTCTCAGTTATAAACTTGGCTGATATGGGCTGCCCAGCACTGCTAGACATTCAGAATGCTAAGGTGGAGATATTGCTGTTGGTAAATTATGCAACTCTAAATATATCAGTTCTCTACTGTTGAGAACAGCCAAACACCTGCATTTTCGTTACTCTGTTCCTGCCCCACCCAGAGAAACAGTAGATTAAGGAACTTCTCTGTTGCTGTTTTCCAAGGCTCTAAACCATGTTCATAGGCCTACAGCTAGAACATGTCTCTTCTCATACAACCTCCTGTCTTATGCATTGATTGAAAAGCAGCACCATTTCTGTGAATTCATGTTCAACATAAACTTTCTTCACTGAAAGAGTGATTGGCCATTGGAACGAGCTGCCCAGGGAGGTGGTGAAGTCACCACCCCTGGAAGTGTTTAAAAAGAGACTGGATGTGGCACTTAGTGCCATGGTTTAGTTGATGAAGTGGTATTAGGTAATAGGTTGGATTTGATATCTCAAAGGTCTTTTCCAACCCTAGTTAATTCTGTGACTATGTAATTAAAGCTTCTGTAACATGACCTTCACCACCTTCTTTTCTCTCTTCTCTGGAGAATAAGAGGAAGTCTAACAGAGAGAATTCTAAAGATTATTAATAAAGCCTTAGTACCTAGATCCCCTTTTACCTTATGTAATCATTTAACCATGACTCTACTTATCCAATCAGACCAATCCATCTTTTCTTCTGTCAGTTCCCTGTCCAAATGTCAGCAGTCTGAGGTACTGTGATGCTCAAGCCCCCAGGCTAGATGGACTCTAGTAATGTATCCTCTGTTACTGGAACAGTTTATGTCAATACAGCTCCCTGGATTTCAGCCCAAAAGCTGCACATAAAAGAACTAAAATCAGCACTCCCTAGTCTCTAATTCCTAGATTAGTCTCTACACACTTATTGTAATCTTCCTGGGCAGTTCTAAAATAAAGGCAATCTCACTCACTGACCTATAGCTCTTTTTTCTTTCAGCTAGGTCAGCAAGCAGCCCTATCCAAGAAAGTGTTTAACCCTTCAGCAGCAAGAATTGCACTGGGTGACATTTCCCTGGCTCTTCTACAAGAACAATGTCAGTGATTTAAGATCATCATTAATGATCATTTGTTTAAAAACTCAATAATGTGAATTTCTTGGCATAGAAATATGTCTCAGACCTTTGGGAAATTCAGATTCACTTGCATAACTTCATCCTTGTAACCTCTCAGTAATGTAGCCACAAATAGATTTAGGGAAGCTTAGAATTCTTTGCAGGTTTTGATCCAAACTTCACCACTTGGGCCTCTTTTAGTCCCTGCATTGAATGGTACCTGAACGGCACCTTGAGGAGCACCAGCCTCTTGAAGCAATGTATGGTGCTCACAGCAGTTTCTCTCTTTGCCCCATATGTTGCACTTAGTAGGCCAAGAGTTTCCTTTCTCTGGTTACGGTACAAAAGGGTATTAATATAAAACTCCAACCAAGAACCAAGAGGCTGTTCTTCTGCCAAGTTAAAAACTATTCCTCATTTTGCTGCTTCTATCACCGTCTGTGTAAAAACTGTTCACTTACATTGTAAATAATTGTATTTTATTCCTGTTCCATATTTCCCTTCTTGTCCCAAGTGACCCATTCAATTCTTGCAGTAGCTCTTTTTTGAAAAAGGAAAAATCTACACAAGGTATCTGCAACAGTCAATATTTAAGGAACATCTTCATATATCCCATTCTGCTGCACACAGATTCAGGAGTTCTCTCTTACCACCTGTCTGAGCAGCAGGTAGCATAGGTGGTGCTGTATTTCTCTTCTGTTTTGCAGAAGAGAACTGAACAACAAGTAGGTTCATAAACCAGGGGAAAGATGTGGTGAGTTACCACCAAGACTGGGGCTCAGAGGAGGTCCCTCCAGAGACTCATTCCCCATCTGGACCAACATCCGCTTTTCCCATCAAATGATGCACAGTACAGATGCTTTGCTTCCCATGGTCATGGTGTATTAGCACTCCCAGGCACAAGGGAAGGAGAAGGCATGGGTGCAGTACCTGAGCCAGTAACAAAATGGTTGTCAGAGCAGGGTGATGCTGTGTAATGACTGGCAGCCACCTGAGTCTCAGAGGACATCAGGGTGTTGAATACACCCTCCTGCAAACAAAGCTGATCTGTGTCCACAGGAGCCTTCCTGCACTTTGCACCCCTCACAGAAACATGGGCAGAAAGGGAGTAGGATTTACTACTTACTTACTACTCCAGGCACAGAACAAACCTGAGCATTTTGGCTTCTCTTTCACATGTTCTCTTGGCTCTTGCTGTACTCCATGGGAAAGTGGAAAACACAAACTTGCCTTGAGGAAATGTGCATACTCTCCTGCCACAATGGGTTACGAATGAGGAGCCTGAAATATTGGCAGGACAAGTCTATGCCACAGAGCTTTGGCCTCCTCTGCTGCACAGGCATAAGGAGAGCTACACCCACCAGCCTCTGTAGGTGCTGCTACAGTGAATCCTCTCTGTATCGCAACTTCTCGTTCATGGCCCCGCCCATTTGCGAAGCAATTTTTTCGCAGTCCGGCTCCACAGATCTGCGAGATTTCATACCCAGCGCATGCGCTCTGCTGCTGCTTTGCCGAGGGGCAGGGTCGGCTCTCCTTGTGCGGCGGGACGGGCCCGCTCCATGCCCGGCTCCCTGGGGGAAGGCACGGAGGGAGGGTTCGGGGTTTCCCCGGCACAGCCTCCAAGTTTACAGTCCTGTCGCACCGTGCCCAGCCTCTGAGCCAGTCCTGTGTGTCTCTGTGCCCAGTTCCTACAGTGGAAGGGTCACGCTGCGCTATGTCCCAGGCGGCCACTGAGACCCGGTGCAGCNCAGGCAGGGTGAGCGCACGCAGGCCGGCGTGAGCACTGGGGCCAGGCCGGGCCAGGCTGGGGGGCAGTGGCGCGGAGTTTGCACTGGGAGCACACGGTCACAGCAGCTGCTCAGAAATGGTTCCCTTTGCTCGCTTGTGCTGAGAGAGACAAGGAGAAGGAGCAGAGAATTGTCCGCAGAGTTCCGGAGTTCCGGGGGGTGGAGCAATGGACGTGGCCTGCATGCATATTAACGACCTGCAGTTCTTTGCAAGATTAATGTTTCGCGATGCCTTTGGCCTGTCCCTTTCCTCGCGATGGCTTTTCAGTAGAGCTCTTCTGTCGTATGTGTAAACAGAGATGCAGCGTTGCAGCTAAACACCCCCTTTCAACAAAGAAAAGGCCAATTTTGAGTCCCTCAGACAGTGGCAGAAATTTTCAAGTGATCTATCACAATCATGGGAGAATCTTTGTTAATATTCCTCTTCACTGGCTGCTACATGAGCACAGAGAGAGGTCCATCCTAAAATGTTTCCTTTTCAAGGGAAAAGACAATAAGCAGGTACAGAGAGCTCCCTAGAAATTACAAGGAAACAGCTAGAAAACTGGTCAGCATGACAAACACTAGTTTCGGCAGCCTGCCAATTGTCACATCTTTTGTAACCATCACAGCAACAGAGAATTTTTTAAATGGATTTGAAGGAGGGACAGCAACCACAGAGGTGCTTGTTTGAAAATTGAGAAAGGGAAGGTAGGGAAAAACTCACAAATAGTAATTGAAGTTCAGAATTACACTGAGTGGTCTTGGCTTTTGTTTTTGATACTGACATGGTTTGTGTTGCCAGCTGGTGGAAGGGATTGCTAGGGGAGAGATCATCTTTTCCAGTATGTGAAAACATACATGCACACACGGACACATGCACACACACAAAACATTTTCCTCTTTACATGTTTTCATTGCCTACATCTCAGAGCCTTTGTTACGGTTACATTTGGTTCTCATTTAATCTGTGCTGCCCCCCTGGTGCCTCCGTCTCACATCCCTCTATTGTTTAGCTGAGGCTTCTTTCAAGCCTCTCTCTTCACAGTGCCACTGGGAGCTCATGCCAGTCTTTCTCCTCTTTCCCTCTTAGCATTGTTTCTCTACCTCTTCAGCATTCCCAGAATTCAATCATATTTTAGGCCTTCATTTTTCTATTAGTGTTTTTTCCACAAATATTTCTCTCTGTCATTCTCCCTCTGTCTCTTTTTCTGACATTTTCTTCTCCCCTGAATTAAGCATGCCCTTTACCTTTATTTATCCTTGAGATCAATTCCAGTCAGTGTCTTTTTTTTTTTCCCTTTCCTCCCTTCTGGTTGTTTCATTCTCCTTCTGTCTTTTTGATCCTCTTTTTCATGCTCTCTTTTCCCACGAGAGTTGGCTGGTATTTAAGCAGCACATTGGTGTGTAATTTTTGTTTATAATAAGACTAATATTTAAAGTCCACCTTGACAAACAAGATATTGCACTGACTTTGGTGGGTCCATCTGAGTACTGTAACTTGTATTATTTGTTTTCTTCCAGAAATAGTTTCTGATGGCTTTGATTACAAACAGAACTATCTACATAATAAATGTGTTTGTGGCCAACATTCAAACTCAGCCTACAACACAGGGGTCACTTAAGTCGCAATAAATATATTTTTCTGCTACCTATTTATTTCTTATTTAAAACATGTGAAATTGTTTTGGAAAAACATGGTCCAAAGTGCAAGATCTTTTCTTTTTTAAAAGAAAAGACTTTCCTGATGTGAGTGATACTACAACAACTCTGCGTTTGCAGATCAGTATTTGCTCTCAATGTGGAA
Organism: Pitta sordida; assembly: GCA_013390025.1. NCBI lineage: Eukaryota > Metazoa > Chordata > Aves > Passeriformes > Pittidae > Pitta > Pitta sordida. The sequence goes on from WEKX01003240.1 coordinate 72,585, forward strand.
AACCCCCAACATTTTGATGTTAGCTTTTGATATATTCCAGATTCTATCTGCCATGAAGATGCATCATGATGATGCCTCTATCTTCACTGAGTGAAAACACTGGGATAGCTGAGATTCATTCCATCAAACAGAAAAATGCAAATCACACCTAAAGACACTATTTAAGTGCTTTCATGTCTTCTGCAGTTTAAATAGTTTCATTTTTTGTTACCTATTCCTGTTAGGGTTTTTTTCATTGTTGAAGAGACATACAGATGCAGAGGAAGACAGATGGGCTGAATATGGGAGAAGCAGTCAGACTGATCTTAATGTGAAAGGTCAGAAATCCTCTTTATTATCCATATGAGTTTTATGAGTTGTAAAAGGAACCATCAAATTCAAGTCAGGTTCCTTGAATTGCAGGAACTATGCAGTTTCCCCATTCTGGATGGTTAAGCAAAATGAGAAACATGAAAAAATAGACATGCAGGACAGTTAGAGGAGTTATTCAGTTTAATATGCTTTTAATTAAACCTCAGCACTTGCTGCGAATATCCATCCTGTATGGATGTACCCCATCTATTTCTCATCAGTGCTCTATTTCCCTGCCAAAAATGTTCATCATCATTTCCCCCTTGTTACTTTTACCATGTCATTTCTTTCCAGCATCTTTTCTTTTTCAGTCACAACCAGACAAATTCCTCTCACAGCTACATAAGTGTTTCCCTCTTCCACTTTCATCTCTCGTGTTGCAGGAACCATTTCCTCTTCCGCTGCCATTATCTCAAATGGGCTTCTCTGTATCAGTGACTCTTTCATCTCATTTCAAACATCAAGAACATCACTCAGTCTCTCGCTTGGATAGCCTGCTTAGGCCTCCTGCCATTTTTACATTTAAATTATAGTTTAAAATATAGCCTCATTGTGTAAGCATTTAGGGCTATCATTTGCACAGATGACTACAATAAGGCAGACTAGTTCCATCTTATAAAGCAATCAAAGTGCATAGCCTGCAAATTTGTTTAGCCCATATCTCAACATGACTAAAATAAATAAATAAAATAATGACTAGGAAGAGGGCTCAGAAAGGTGAATCAGTGACCTGCCACCTGTGGGAAGGGTGCTGCTGGTGTAGAATGATCCCCCCTTGCTTTGATATCACCAAATCATCTCAACATTTGAAGCTTGGGCTTCCTAGGCTGCCACTATAGCTAAATCAGAAATCAAGGAACCAGATCGGAGTTAACAAATAACTTCTGAATTTCCCTTCACCAATGATATAGCTTAGGACAGCCCATTTTACAGTCTCAGGTGGCTAAAATTCAGTGAGATGAATTTGAATTCATGCCTAACCCCTTGCCTAATGTGTTAATTATTTAGAAAAGGTCACTAAAATATCTGGTGGGTTTCCTTCTCCACACAGACCAGTTCAAAAATCACAGTGGCAGCTTCAATATGAGAGCATCCACATGAGCTGCAGATTATCTCTAGGAATACTGAGAGAGCTGCATCCACACAGAGAAGGGCCTTTGCACCACTGGAGTTCAGCAAACATCTAGTGATGGTGACAGCCTGAAGCATTTTCTGCAAAACTATCTGTGGGTATTCTGCCCATGCCTGAGCTCTACAGCAGCACCACCACAAGTCACAACATTCCTGTGTCTTAGAAACCTCTGGCACAGCACTCTGTTGTGCCTTTCTTACCTTAGTCTTCCTCCAAGCTCAGTTATGGCTCCTACAGGCAGAACCGAGTCCAAAGCGTAATTGTGTGAAATTGCAAGAACAGGTAAGAACACATCTTATATACCCATAAGACAGACTTGAAATTAAAATCCGGTATAACAGACAACTATTCTGAGATCTAGCTGCAAACGGTAAATAAATCCAGCTTGTAACTTAATGATCCTTGTGTTTGCAACCAGCAGTGAAAACTGCCTGGGGAACAAAAGCTGGAACTGTATGTGGAAGACAGAATGAAGTAATTGGCAATCATATACAGAAAGCACCTGGATTTTATCATTCTGACCTGGAGATGCAGTCATGTTAGTTCTGGCCAGAAATCTCCCCCATTAGTGAGTGCTGAGCTTCAGGATCAGTCCCCTGGATATTAGATCTGTGCTGCTGCTCATTTCACGTTCATACCCCGCATTAGACACCCTGCACTGCACAGAGGCTTCGTTACATTATCCTGCCAGTCCCTCCGGTTCCCTCCTCCCACGGCTTGGTCCATAATCATCTGACTTTCTTGGAATTCATTTCAAAACAGATTCATGTGGCACCTGCTATTCCCCAACAAACAAATAAATTAGCTGCTGTGATATGGAAATTTGCATGATTCACTGTACTTAAAAACTGTTAGCTGTGAACTTATTAATTGAAAACCGCAGGACAATAATAAGTGTGTCCTTCAGCCTGAACACGAGTCCCTTGTTATAATGAATTTGTAAAGCAGCAAAGATGTGTTTTTCAAGGAAAATACTGCTGCCTCAGGGCAGCTGAGTCTTGGTTATGCCTTTCAAGAGACAGAGATGCTTTCATGAAGAGGAGCACAGGGCGCCCTGCCAAACCTGTGGCGCCACAACTGCAGGGCATGGGCAAGGCACAGGGGGCTCCAGGGTAGCCATGCCAGCTTTGCCCATACCCCTACAGCAACCCTGCCTTCATCTTTGCAATGCTGTCCCCAACAGCTGGGGTTCAGGGAGATGGCTTTCATCTCCGTCCTGCACAGCTGCCCTGGGGGCTATCCCTGCTCATCCATCCTCTGGCATCCTCACTTTGTTGGGGAGAAATGATTTAGCCCCGGTGCAACATCACCTTTCAGCCCACTTTGCTTTCCTTGCAGAATACTTTGCCTATTGATTTATTTGCTCCGCCTTGGTCACAGGTACTCACTCACATGGGCTTCCATGTGCCTCGCACTTACTGCAGAGGAACTCTCCCATCTTTCATAAGAAAATTCTTAACCAAACCACATTGGCTTTGCATATGTGTTGCAAACACTAGAACCTAACAAAGCTATGCTTCCCTTAGTGTGTATCTGTAATGTAATCCCTATATATAACAAGTTTCCCATATGCATTTGCAAGTCTAATCTGTAGAATCTGTACCCACTTCTGTCCTGACTCACGATCTGTAATCCCAGAGAAGCCAACAGTACTTGTTGGTCTTACTAATATATTTTTACACACACTACAATTTTCAAACAGGAATCACAGAATCACAGAATCAGTAAGGTTGGAAAAGACCATAGAGATCATCAAGTCCAACCTATCACCCGTTACCTAATCTAATCTAGGAAACCTCTAGTGAAACCTTCATTGACAAAGCATGGCAATATTTGATACGAATCCTGGCAAAATCATTCATTTGTTTTCTGTATTTTTCCATCTTCTCTGGGCTTTTTTCATTTCTTCGGGAGGAAAGAAAGATGTTGCCTCTAGTGCTTGAATTTTAATGCTTTGCTGCACTGTCCTTGGGCACAACTGTTTCTAAGAGGTGTAATGTTGTACAGCAAAAGCATGAAGGTATCACCAGTGGTTCTAATGCCAGGATTTGTTGCTGCTTTCCTTACCAACAACTGTTATATATTATTTTTAAATACATGGAAAATACCAATATTTAATCTAACTTGAAAATTACAGCCCTCAGAGAAATACAGAAACAGCTGTCAAAGAACCATGGTATTTGTGGGATTCAATTTAAACAGAGTCTTATATTTCTGTTGTTCTTAATGACAATAGTGAACTACTACTTGCATTGCAAAGCCAGGGATTTATGTTTTCAGAAACACAGAGTAACAATGTGAACCTAATGCTACTATTGGCTCAAAAGGCAACCCATACACATTGTAGAAGCTCCTGTCTTCTGAAAAATCCTGTTTATGGAGTAGGACAAGAGCACAAAGCAAAGAAGTAAAATTTTATAGGCAGAAATAGATGAAAAAATATAACTTGATTTAGAAATAAATATTTCCTATATCTACCCTATAAAACCAAACTGTCCTTGCTCTACTTTCAGCCTTTTACCATTTACCTGGTGTTTCTCAATCCAAAATTTTCTACTACTGTGATTTTTGACCTAGTGTTAACATAAACATGACTGCAATGATCCAGCCAACAAAGGCAGGTCTGCAGGAGGTACAGCAGACATTTGTCATCCAGAGATCCATCTTCAATGAGGATTTCTGATCACTAGATTTTTGCTACTGCCTGTAGCGCCACAGCCATCACTACTACTTATTTTCAGCAAAGTAAAATGAAATCAGAGTAACATCTCCGGCTAATTAAAACATTCCTTTCCAGCTTACTCTTAATTTTATATCCCTTAGCCATGTTGCATCTTGTGTCAAAACCATAGGCTTGGTATTTGAAGGCTCACTCACTTTCACTAATCCTTCACAGAGGGGGGATTATTTTTTTCCACTCTGATATGTAGAACAGAGTATGTGCAAGAGATCTAGCCACTGGGTAAAAATACTAGTGCTCAAAACCTGCTGTGGGAACAATTGATTTCAATTTGGAGTCCATCAACCAATTATAAGAAAGAAAAAACAAAGCCCAGTATCCTATCCAACAATATCTGCACTTTGTCTTTGAAAATTATGAAATTCCAAGTTAAAAGAAGTCAGGAGTACGGTAATCATATTTCTGAGAAAAAAAAATATTAGTCCTTCTGTAAAACTTTGGTTCTTGTTACCAGAGACTATTTGTCTAAAGGACACCCTTTAAAACAGTGTAATTTAACCAGAAAGGCAGGAAAATTATTTGAGCTCACTAAATGAATGTACATGACTAAAACATGAAAAAATCAAGCTTGACATTCAAGATACATCTGAAGTTAAAGGGCAAGTAAATCTAATAAATCAGAACATTTTTATATCATAAAAGCACAAAAATCTTTTCCGTGTCTTTCAGTCACAAAAGCATGGCTTGTCTTATGATTTTCTATTTATTTTAAAGTAAGTAACATCTCACAGAGAGTTCAGAGAAAATTGGCATCGTTAGACTTATGGGCAGGAACGTCAAGTGCCCAACTCTTCTGGCACCTTTATCAGATGATCTTTAATGCCTGATTCTGGTTTCTTAATGCAAATTAAAGAATGTCTTAATTAAGTGGGAAGGGAAGTCATGCAATGAATAGATAAAAGAGGAATCTGGAGAAATGCTATCCTAGATTCAGATCAAAACCACAAATTTCTCTCTTTGAAGCATTTTACCTCATCAACATTATCCTATTTTGTCTTCCCAATTGGCCTGTCTAGTAATGCATTAATATGTCACTAATATGTACCGACAATTGAAAGAAATTTAGGAAAAAAAATTGCCAGGAAAAAAGAAAACCGAAAGAAAGAGACAGGATGTGGCCCTTACATACCTTGCAAGATGCAAGAGGTGATTATTTTTTTTAAATACAAAAGCATAGAAATATTAGCTTTTGCATCTATCAAAACGACTCTCTCACGCTACCTTCCATTATCAACTCCAGTATTGTCAGAAATTGTATTTTAATGATAGTCTTCTTAAGACTTTCTTAAGAGATATAAGGAAAACAACTAACTGAATAGAAAGGAACCAAACTCAATTAAAAGAGAATGCTTCTCATATATTTAGCATATTGCAAATAAATGGCTGCAACATTTCCAGAGTCCTCTTGTGTTATACAGCCAGGGCTGTAAAGCTCACTTCATGAATTAAATTTTGAGCCTGCAATTTAATCCTTGATAAGAAAGAAGCTCTCAGAAACATTAAAGACATGCCCTTTAGTCCTGGTATGCCAAATGGTGTCAACGGACAAGTCACAGAGGAGATGGACGTGAGCCTCGTGTTCTTCACTGCTGGACAGAAAGCGAAAAAGACCTCATCATCCCACTCAGGCAGACTGTCACTGACAACTCCTTAAGTTAAATATAGTCATCTCAGACTGAATGACTGCTGTGCTGCAGCTGCCTCAGCTTGGGCATGAAATCCCTGGGCCACAGTGTGAGCGAGGCCATGGGCAGCTGCGGGGACAGAACTCCCTGGCAGCAGACACGTGCATCTCCTTACAGTGGGGCTCAGGCACTACAGCTGATTCGTCACTTCACAGCTATTTGCTCAGTTGAAGTCACCAGATGAAAACTAAGCAAATTTGTGTTTGTACATGTGTGCCACCAGCAACGCAGCAACTGACTTTTCAGAGAAGACTTGTGCCACTCTCCTCATATTGTAGCTGTCTTTAAATCACTATGCTACTAATGTGCTACATTAGAAGCAAGATGTCTCCTTTGAAGTGTGAGTCATGTACTTTTTAAGGTTTGTGGTCTTCCTTTCTTCTGAATCACAGTAAGTTTATGCTGGGGTAGGGCATACCCCTCCTTAAATGGACCAAAAAGTGGTGAGGAAAGCAATAAAATGGTTTAGATTAAGGGAGTGAATCTCTGAAAACATATGATGATGTCAATGACCTTTGTTCCGTTTTTCTTTACTCACAAATTTTAAGAAGCCAAGAGAAGAAACTTCAGTGGACACACTAAAGACAATTTACAAATTTCACCCCACATCCTATACAGCAGGCATTGTGCTTTTGGAAAAGGAAACCAGCCTCTGCTTCTCTCAGATCAGCTTGGCACAGCCTCATCACCTGCATTTTTAAGAGCTAACAGTAAGTAGCAATAGGAGAACAACAAGAGGCAAGGAGCTCTGCTTTGTTTAATCTGAGAATTGCTATATGCCTATCCAAACCTTATCTACATCCTCCTACAAATATGTGGACCTCTGGGTATGAGAAATATTTAGACACCTGCTACTGAAATTAACGGGAGCTGCAAGCACAGAGTTCCCTGGACAATCTGATATCTTAAGTCTATGAAATTAGGTTGAAAATCTCCCAGGAACAATTTTTCTCTCTCATCATATTTACTACTTCCCACTAGGAAGGAAATATTTGAAGCACAGTCTCACTTGTGACAGGCTGGTAATCCCTTATTCTATTTTTTTTATGGGAAGGAACCAAGAGACAGGGCATTTTAACACTAAAATCCAAAAACAAGCAAAAAGACACAAACAAACAAAAAACTTTTAAAGAGAAAAGATTTGGTGTCTGAAAATGGGATTGTCTCAAGATTCTGAGCGGATTTTAAGTTGGTTGTAATTTTCATCCCAGTAGATTAGGTTTTCTTTAATAAAAAGGAAGTTTCTCTGGAAAGTACAAGGAAAATGGCTTCTTAGGCTCCTTCTTACAATGCAAAACACATGGGCATGCTGCTAAGCTCATGCACTGCCTTTTTGCATTCGCTGGTTCTCTATGCAGATGCAAGAGTTTTGGAAAAGAATGAGGACTGCAGCTTTCAGCCTGGTAGGATCAGGATAGCATTTTATACACTCTAAATCAAGAGAAGAGGGTTCTTTCCCATTTAATACTCCCTTCAGGAAAAATGGCTTTAGGATGGCTTCTGCAGTTTCTAAAGCTTAAAATGATCCCCTGGAGAAAAAAGATATGGTTATGAGGAAGAATAGGTACTGTAAAACAGCTTTCTGCAAAGGTCCATAGCAGATGAGAGAAACTGGCTGATTTACATGTAATTCTGCCTTGTTTGGCTTTATGACTTTGGTTGTGAAGTAAAAAGAAAGCCAAATTTGTGGTTTGATTGGCTGTTTCCGACACTGAACAAATATTGCAAGATAAAAAAGGCACACACATTTTAGTGGAATGAAAATATATCTAATCCCACTGAATACCTTCTTTGTAGTCCTCCTCCACAAGCATTCATGAGAAGTATTATTTTCTTTGCCTCATACACAAAAAAAAAAAGAAAAAAAAAAAAGAGCTGAGTGCACGTGGACCACACGGCTCATCATTAGAATGATGGACCTGTGCTTCCCCAGAGTAAGGTTGGATTATAATAGTTCTTCCAAGTTTGTGGGCTGCTGGCCATTTGGTGAGATGCCAGAGGATGATCCAGGCAATGATAATTGTTGTGAAGGTGCGTGGAACCACAGAGCCAGAGTGAATCTGTAGGAGCTCTCTCCTCCAATCCACTCTGTTAGCCCAGGGCACCAAATGTGGTATGAAATGTACCTTGTGCTCACAAATATGAGCAATACAAAGAGTGGTCCAGTACGTTATAAGCCTCCATGGGGCATCTTGAACACCATCTACTGAAAAGAGAAGTTGAGATGAGCTTGGGTTCATCGTGTAGGAAAAAAAACAGGCACTGACTCAGCAGTTGAAATTCAACCATTGGAATTTGTGGTGTGGAAATTAAACACAGTCATTCCAAATGCCACTACTGCATTTCCTTGGGGATAATGCAGTGCTTCCGGTTCCAGTCCCTGCAGAGGCTGCGTGGGCTAGAAGGGACTTTGGGGAAATGAGTTAGTTACCTCTATAGTTGCAACACTCTCCCCAGTCATGCTTCTGTGGTGCTGATTCACATTTGGAGACTGTGCAGGAGCAGCTGTCTCTCTCTTATTGCCCTCTACATCCCTTCACCGGTGCTACTTGAACTAAAACAGGTCTGAGGAGGAAGCTTCAAACAAGTTTTCAAGTGTCCCTACCCTGTGAAACTTACAAAGTCCTGCCTAGGTGGTACTGGGAAAAAGAGGTGCCCAAAGCAACCTCTCTGCTTTTGTAATGTGAATTTGTAGCACAGTTTTCCATCTGTCATTGTAACCTGGCTGGTAATTAGATGAAAATCCTCATAAGGTTCCCTTCTTTTAACTATTGTGGAGTTTGTTTCTCAAAAACCCTTCTGCAACAACAATGATGGCAATGATTTCTTCACCGATTCAGTCCCCTAACCAGCGTACCTTAAGAAAGAATGGGGCTCTTTGCATTACTCACATCTCCAGAAGTCTGATTTTAGTGTATGTGCAAAGCGACTTGACAGTACATGAGCACAGTGAGATGAGATCCTTCTCGTAACACACGGTTAGCTATGGAATATAGAGTCATAGGCTGTTGTGGGTGACAGGTATTTCTGGGCATAGAAAAATCTTTAGAAAAAGTATGTACTAGGCAACATCAAGGTCTATCAAAAAGAAGGAAATCTCCTTTGGTTCAGGACTGCCCTGATCTACAGATTACCAGAGTCTGGAAAAATACCCTAGGAAAGCTCACTGTATCACAGAATTGCAGAATCAATCAAGTTGGAAAAGACCTCTGAGGTTGAGTCCAACCTTTGACTTAGCACCACCTTGTCAAGTAGATCATGGCACTAAGTGCCACATCCCCCTCTTCCTTAAACACTTTCAGAGGCAATGACTCCACCACCCCCTTGGACAGCCCATTCCAATATTTAATCTTCCTTTTTTTTTGCAAATTAAAGGTTTATTATTCACTTTTGTCTAAAATTTCTCTCTCTGTTGACCATCAGCCATTGGCCACTGTTGGTGACATACTGACTGGTCAAGGCAGATATTTTACCTGACTTTTTTTAGACATTTTCACATTCTTTCTCTTTCAATTACCTCTGTTTTGTGTCTTCATGTGGTTTTCTGAGGGGATGGGGATAGTGGCTAAAGCATGTCTTTCAAACTTCCTGGGTTATGGGACCAGTCATAAGAGAGGACTATGCTTGAATCCATTAGGTGAAGCTGCCATTCCTGAAGTAGAAGGAATTCCTGCTATAGGCTAAACTCTTCTTAGGTTTTCAGGTTTTATACAGAGGTAGGCATGAGTCAAAATCCCAGCTCTGAACAGCCCAAAGCTGAGATTTGAGATTTCATGGCCTTATTATGCATGTAATCATTTTCTCATACTGCCTTCAGGAAGGCTTGTTAGAGAGCAGGATTTTCATTTTCTTCCAGTACAGCCCCAGAAATGCATTTGGCAGTGTGTAAATTAGCTGCTATAGCTATCCCTTCAGCTCCACTGACCACTACACTCACCTCACAGGCTAGAAAATTCTTGCTGAAGCTTCACCACTTCTCATCGAAAAAGAGACGCTGTGCTAATGCATAGATACACTGGCTGTAACAAGCTCCAGTTTCCATACGCTAATAATTCTAGAAGTGCTTGTAAGGGTGCCTAATAATGTATATAAGCATTAAAGTGTGGGAAGGAAATAGACACGGGGTAGAAGGACTTAAGCAAGAAGCTGCTTTTACATATCTGACATTCTTAAGTGTAAGATCTATGGGAGGTCTCAACAAATCTTTCTGGCTTTCTGTCACATGAAGGTAGGCTCCAGTTTCCCATTTTAAAGACAAGTTTAATAAAGTGAATGATGGAGCCAGATTAATTTTGTTTTCATCTGTAGGTATTATACCAGTGGGAAATGCCATCTGATAAAGGGTCTGATTCAGCTAGCAACCTTTTTTGAAAAGGCGTAATAGAATAAAAGTTATCTTCAAAGGACATTGATGTATTTATGTACTGAAATTAAAAAGATATTTCTGTCTTTGCTAAAGTTGACCAAGTTTATGCCACATTTCTTCAGCAACCCAGCTGCTTGGCTTGGTGTGAACAGTGTTCTGTTTTTGTGCCTAAGGGTCAGTGACCCTGCCTGTTATTCTTTGAGGCCTCTTTTCTTCATGTAATAAGCTAACTCTGTGAGTTACCAGATCTCAGTTCTGCATAAGGAGACAAGCATTATTCACAGAGAAAGAAGAGACAGTTTTGAAGCTGAGGAAATAAAAGGCAGTGAAGTGTCTTTATTTTCATTCCAGTCTAGCAAAGCTCAGTGCTGGCAAGCTCAAATCTAGGTGGAATATCTACCTTTGACAGTCTTGGGATATCAGCAAAATTAAAACCCTGAGCACAGAGGGTTTTTCTTTTAATTGGGCTTACTGCCTCCACTAACAAATTTCAAACATAGACTGAGCATAAATGTAAACAAAAACCTGCATGTAGAACTCCTTGCACTGTTCAAATAGACATCAAACAACATTCTCAGCATAAATGCTCTTTCTGCACTACCCCCTGCACTCTTTTTACATACATACAAACACACAAACTAAACCACATATTTCCATTTGCTCTTTCTTAGCATTAGAAAGTATGGGCATATATCCCCACCAGACTGTTTATAATGATGCTCTAGGTTTAGCTGCATGTCCCCTTTGGCTTTTCTCCTGAAGCAGAGAAGCATTTGCACAGAGCGCACCAGGTGTTACTTTCATATCCTCAGACATACTGGAATATATTAACACAAACACTAAATCAAAACAAAGCGAAATTAATGATCACTGCCTGGCTGGAGAAACCAAACTCCTTATTACCAAACAAGGCTTGTGCATTGTTTCTGTTATCTTAGCTCCTAGATTATTATAAAATCAGATACCAATAGCTAATTAGCTGTTCTAATTATTGGTTTGAGTTTGCATAAATTATGCTGAGATCCCCAACTTTCTCTTGCTTTAATCAATATAATATGTCAAAAAGTTGCTTGGGGTTGTAAGATAATGAGATAACTACAGCAGTATCCTGTACACTTCATTATTAGCGGCTTCAGCCAAAAGAAACACCAGTATTTCCAAATTATCCCCACTTAAAGTATGCAATCTGAAGCCTACTGCTCATCAAGCAACTGCTCCTTAACCTTGTTTTTCTTGTAACTACTGCCTGAAAATCAGATTGCTAAATAAAATGTATATTGAATAATGTAAGTGGTTGTGTCTTTTCCAGAGCTGTCAATGTTCTGAACAATACAAACAGCACCATTGTTTCAACGTGTGGATTTAATCTTTGTCTGGATTGGCCTCTTGAGAGGAACATGTAATCCTCCAAGGACACAGTTTTGGCAAAAACTAATTCTCGTTCAGCCATGACCCTATCCAAGTTCACTTCCAGGACACTTTAGCCTGCTTGTGCTTGTAATGCTAATACTTTAATACAGAGATTACTTCTATAAGCACTGTGGTCATTTGCAAATGAAGTAAATTCTATAATTTCTTAAAAAGATGGCATCACTTTCCCACTTTCATCTGCTGCTTTCAAGCTCTTAATTATGAATAGATTCAAATGATTTTAGTGTAAAATAAAATTTTATGTATTAATGACATAAGTGAAGGATAAGAAGAAAAATATCACTGCAGTGGAAGAAGCAGACAAGTACAGTAAAAGTGAGCCTTATGGCTCATATACTTTTACATTATAATCTTCATAGTGTTAGGCTACACTATTCTTCAGCTGCACAAATAAAGAGGATGTTAAACATCTCTTTTGGTGAAAGGAAAGCTCATTTGTTTGTGAAATGGGAGACTCGGCTGCTACACAACAGAATTCTACTGTCTTTCCTTTGCCTTTTCCATTGACTCTTAGGTAAGCCGTCATTCAGCATCTGTCTGTTTTGAATTCCAGAGAAGGGCTCCCATCCCTGCCACAGAAGAACAGAAGTTGATCTTTAGACTCCACACAAAGAACCAAGCACTTATGATGGTTGTGGCAACAGAAAACAACACAAAACTCATTAAACTGCAGATTCTGAATGATCCTTTGTCATCACAAGGGACCAAAGACCGGCTTACAAGTCCAGATCAAAAGTTCACACCTGCTGCATATTTGCTTAGTGCAAGAATTTGCTCATATGTTTCTAATGCTATCAAGCGATTAAAATCAGAAGAATGTGGGAAGGAAGGTGGAAATAAGGATCCAGATTGTAAAATTGCAATTGGATTCTTCCAGTAACAAAATAACCCATCATGCCTTTGCTTTTAGAATGAATGGAAATTAAAGAATTCCTCTTTATAGGAAGATCAAGGGGTGGGATATGGCCCTGGTTGACAGCGGATCTTAAAATAAGCTTATCTCTTAAAGGAATACAATGGAAATAGTTGCTGTATAACACCTTCAGCTGTGATCTTGAAGAGCAATCCTTCTGGATTCAAAGGACATTCTTTCACAATGAAAAACCTGGAGATAGTTATGGTAAACTATGGAAGAGCACAAAGCAAAGAACTATGATCAGTATGGGTGCTCTGGGAGAAAGCCTGGGTCTTTTCTTGAGAGAAGGTGAAGACACTGTTGAAATAAACACATTAATTAGTGCTTTGTCATAGAGCTCATGGGTGGGGTTGGGTGACAGATGTCAGAAATACATGGACATCTCCCAAGAGAGCAGGAAGAGATATTAAAAAAAGAAAAAACAATTGAGGGTCATAACCTGACAGATAATCAAGAAATTGAAATGTCTGAAGAATTACAGAACTTTGAGGCCAGATGGGATCCAGCATGCTGGAAAAATATGGCAGTCAGAGACATGGGGGAAAGAGTAATCACTTCAGTGCCCTGCAGATTTATAATGTATATCCATAACAGCAGCACCTGTGTGTGCAAGTGTACTGTATGCATGCATTTCATCACTTATGACTTCTGAGTGCCTAGAAAATCTCCTTTGCTTTTATTTTTTTTTTCCTAGACAGAAAAACTTACATTATTTGAATTTTTTTAAGTTCCCTTTCTTCCTTTGGCTCCAAATAATTTCACTCTGAACTTTGTTGCCATCCACTTTTGTTCTAACTTCACAATTGAACAGCAAATGAATCCACTTACAGCCTCTTTATTTCTTCATTAGTTCAGAAAGTCTATGAAACTAATACTTAGCATTATCCCTCTCCTAAAGCCACAGCCCTCCATGGTACATTGTTCCCATTCAGAATGTCTGTGGTGGTAGCCAGAGTAATTCTTTGTTCTTAAGCACCCAAATAATTTCTCAGCCTATTTGTCTCATGAACAGCACCTTCACTCATTTCAGTAAAAGGCCTGGTCTCTCTGTAGCAGGTTTGCAGGATGTATAAATTACAACTGTGGCACTGAAAACAAAATTGAATAAGACAAAGGACACTTCTTGTGTACCGTGCAATGTATGCAGGGTTGAATGCATCTGAGATATGGGACGAGGATGCAGAGCCTGCAGCTGCTCCCCCATTATGGGATCAGAAATACACACTGTGCTAGTCAGTGTTGATAAGGAAGGTATGGTCTCCTTTGCCCATGCCTGGAAAATTCAATCCTGGTTGCACATGTTAAAATTTAGAGTTTGAGAAGCAAGACAGAATCAAGGATTCTCAGTATAGGGCACTGAAAAAGTCAAAATTTACCTTAATTCAGCCAGTCCATCTGCAAAATAGACATAATAATGTTACACATTGCTACTGATGGAATCTAATTTTTTTCAGGTTTTCTTTTTTTTTTCCCCCTCTTAAAGAACAGGATGTCCTGCCAGAGGAATGCTAGCTGAGAGTGAGTGCATGAGTGAACATGATACAACAGAAAGCATGAGGAGTTCTGGGTTTTTTTCTTTTCTTCTACAGCCAGAGTATTTTTGTTACCACGGTATTGTGCAGCTCTTTGAAAATCAGCCAGGAAGGTAGTGTGGGTCTCCAGCTTGAAAGGAAAAGGCATTTACTCCATTGTCTTCCAGAGGCTGGTGGGGAGGGAGCAGGAGCCAGCACCAAGGGGTGTAGAAATATACTCCAACAGAGTGTGGTGCCTACCAGCAGCCCCCTGCTCAGCTCAGTGTTGCAATCACAGGCACATCTCCATAAAGACAACTTCAGTTACAATGGAGCTACAGAAGTGCCTGTTACTCAGCCAGCTCTGTTTAAAAACGCTGGACCCACTGTTAAAGTCATCTGGTGATGTAAACTTGGGCCCGCTGCCCCTAAACTGTTTGTTTAGGTGTCTATTTCCTGTTGTAGTTAGAAGCCCACCATCTTTGAAGAGGTATGTCTTCAACCGATGCCATTCAATAAAGAAATGCCGTATTGTCATGAAAAAAATTTAATAGTTATTATTTTCATGCCTCTCAGTGCCTCACACTTATCTGTTCAGGGCTCCTGAATGACAGGAAATCATTATCTCTGCTCAGAACAGTGGTACTAGGACATAGAGTAGGTTAGGGTGGTTGCTAAATTCACACAGGGACCTGCATCTTAGGTAGTGTTTAAATCCAGGTCTCCCAATTCCCAGCCCAGTGCACTAGACAGGCCATCTTTCCTCCTCTTAAAAGGCGACTAAAAAGGCTCTGAAGCAAGAGACCTGCAGTGCATGTCTAACTGAACCAGTAGGAAAAAAAAATTAAATACTTCTCAGAGTCAGGCTTATGGCAATTCCAATTTAATTATGAAAAGTCAGAATGAATTTACAAAAGCAAGCTTGTGCTTATGACTCTGCTGATGGGAATTTTTCAGGGGGGATAATAAAAATATGTATCTGATAACAGAAATCCATACATACTGTTTAACTAGATTTTTATGTAGAAAAGTCAGGTACTTTGTGTTATATATTTGACTTAGGAAATGAAAGGATGTAAAAGAAATCGGCTTTTAACTTCTGCCTATGACAGCTTTCCATTAGAAACTACAAAGACTTCTCTCTCACATCACAGAGATTGGTATGAGGAGACAACTTTAAACCTCCAGGAGCTTCAAAACAAGATCAAGAACATTCAAAAGAGGGAATGCTCATGGGTGCACTCATGTTGGGACTCAACAAGTGGATATGGACTCAGTAGCTGCTGGCAGAACATCTCCTGCATCAATTCCTTCACCCCATACACGTTCGTCCTTGGCTGAGGAAGTGCCTGCAGCCACAGGAAATTTGGAGATCCCTGTTCAACTTCTACCCCACGGTGAAAGACCAGTGGCTTTCAGATACTTTCTTACTATTCTGTTTCTCTGTGTTTGCAGTCTCAGCATTCTTGGGATATCTAATTTCAATAAGCCATGAACTAGCTCAAATTTTTTTTAAGAGGTAACCATGTATGCTAACAGTTTAACATGTAAGGATGTGACTAAAAGAGAGTCACAAGGATTAGTGTGAGGATCAATTTTCTTCACTTTATATATCAATGACCTGGAAGAAAGAAGATGCAGTAAGTGGATTACACTTGCTGATGATATAAAGTGAAGGGGCATTCAAAACAAAGAAGGAGGGCAAGAAAATTCAGAATATATAGTCTAGAAACTGCAGACAGATAAGTAGCTTATAAATTTCAAAGTATGTAAGGTAATGAGTTAGAATTAAAAAAAAAAGAGAGAATATCCACTCAATAGCCACATGTTACAAACATACAGAAGCCACATGTGACAGTACAGTAATCCCTCGCTATTGCGCAGTTTACTATTCGTGGGTTCAATACATTGCAGGGTATTTTCCTTTTTCACACATCTTTACCGTCTTTACGGCTACTTCGCGGATTTCGCTTATCATGGTGTCTTCCTGGAACCAACCCCCTGTGATGTTCGAGGGATTGCTGTATATGGGTTTAGTGACAGATAAAGCTTTAACAGCACAAGCAAGAGCGCTGAACAGCAGAAACAGCAGAAAAATTCTCAAAACTGTAAGATAGAGAAAGGTAACTGTAAAATAGGAAAAAATTATTCATATCCTGTAAATGAGACTAGTTTTGTGACAAAATATTGCATATTTCCAGCCAGCTATGAAAAATATGTTGTGGGAAAAAAATGGTAGAATAGGCCTCTGCCAGAAACTGACAGCTGTTGAAATATCTTGATTATCCAGGGACTGGCGATGAAATCCAGGTTTGTGTGGCTGAGGATAGAAAATTAAAAGAAGCCCTTCCTGTGGTATACACAATTCTAAGGGGAAAAGAAGAAAGGACAGGAGGCTCTGGGAGCTGTGACACTGCCAAGGGACACCAGTGAAGGGTAGGCAGGACTTCTCTGCGCAGGGAATGAATGACCTAACAGACGACGGGAAGACATGCACTAGCAGCATGGGCAGTTTTTAAAAGTGGTTTGACATGTCTTGCTGGGGCAGGGCCGGGTGTGGGTACACCTGCAGTCCCGGTGGGGGTCAGTCACCGGCTGGCGCGGCTGCTCTGCCCGCGGTGTCCTCACGCTTTCCACGCCTTACGGAGATGAATAGGGAATTCTGTGCTGGCCGCAGTGAGGGCTGGATCGGATCCCACGTGGAGAGCGGCCTTTGTGTCGCTCTGATTTTCCTTCCAGCAGCCACTAATTAGCTCGCTGGCTTGTGCCCCCTTGCTGGTGCCCTGCGGTGCCGGGGGATGGAGCGACCGCCTGCGGCTCCTTCGGAAGCTGCCCCGGCCGCCCCCGGCCCTCCTCTGTCTTTTCCTCTCTGTGTGATCTGCGCTTACCGCTTATTTGTCACAGCCATTATGTGGTCTCGCTATTCCTCCACTGGCCGCCGGCAGTGTTCCCCTCACCAGGTCCCCCCGTGCTGCAGGAGCAGCCGTGTCCCTGCCTTCCCTCTGTCCGCTCCTGAGCGCAGCCCAGATCGAGCCTACCCCGTATCGTCCATTGCCAGTTCGCTGGCATCGCTCTGGTCTCACAGTCCCCTCTGGCTAATGGCTGTCTCCGAACGAGATCTTTCGAGCCGCCTCTGACACACATCGCACTTCACCGACGCTTGACATGTGTTGCTGTTCCCTCAGTGCTGTGTCACTTGCTTTGCTGGCCCGGGGCAAGGCAGGCAAGAGCGATCACTGCGTGCTCACTCCCTCACTGCTTCTGAAAAGAATGACTGTGCTACAAAGATGTCATGATTTTTTTGGTCCTGGCCGAATTTCCTGAGCCCACAGTGTCTGAGTGGGTTGGAAATTTCAATACTGTTTTCCTCTCAGCCTTGAAATAAGTGTTAACTGGACTGTGAAAAGCAAACTATTGACCACGTTTGTCAGAACACAGTCATGCTAACAATATTCAACCTTGCACTGTCCCCTATGTTTCTTCTTTGCTTCAAAACCTTTTGGATTCAAAGCCTTTAGTTGATACTTCATGACAAATTTTGCTTTCCCAAGTCTTGATAATGATTCTGAGCCAAGAGATCTGTCCTGTATGGATCTACAGTACAAACGCCCATCCACAGTCCTCACCACAACGAGCCCAGTGAAATCAAGCCTTCCTACAGCTTGCACAAAGGT
Organism: Pitta sordida; assembly: GCA_013390025.1. Classification (NCBI taxonomy): domain Eukaryota; kingdom Metazoa; phylum Chordata; class Aves; order Passeriformes; family Pittidae; genus Pitta; species Pitta sordida. The sequence goes on from WEKX01003240.1 coordinate 90,391, forward strand.
CTTGGAAACTGAACAGTGTCCTCAGCAATGCAAAAGAAGGCAGATGGGGAGTCCAGGTCCTCAGCCAAGCTCAGGTACAGACCCAGCTTGTTCCCTTCCAGCATCTTCTCAGTCAGTCTGAATGCATCACGAACCATGGAGTCACAAGCTGTATCTGATTAGTTGCAATACATACTAAAATAAACAGAATCATTTGGGTTGTGTGACTTTCCCCATGACAGATAAAGCCAGAACGACCAAATTCCCTAGTGGGTATATATGATTAATATATGATGAATTTATAATACTTTTGCTTTTGGCAGACTTTCAGAAGAAGTTGAGACCTGGTCTGCTACCACTCTTTCTAAATAAAATCGCGCTTTTTCTGTCAGCAAACTTGCTGATAAGCCAGAAAAGATCAGAGAAGTAGATGCATTTGGGAGAAGATTTTACATTATTATTGGGTCTTTGTTCCAAGCAATTTCTGCATCTTAGGGATCAAGGTGAGCTTCCCATAATGCACCTGCTAGTAAGCAGGTATTAAAGGAAGTCTTTCTAGGCATTTATCTTTGAGACATCAGACTGTAAGATGAAAAGATGGCCTAGGGATTTGCTGACCATCACAGACAATGGCTTGCTATGATTAAAGCTATGTATGTTACCTGGACAAAACTACATCAAAGTGCTAATTAGGGTACATGTACTCCCAACTGGTAGCCTCTGAGGGTAATATGCTTTCATTTGTGTTAAAAACCTTAGCCAGTGCAGGGAATCATTCTGAATTAGAAATATATATCTCTATAATGGACAGTCTTACTGCATTCTGTCATATTTTCTGTGATATATTATCTTTATGCAGAGAGACAAAATTTGTGTTTATCTCACAGTGCTGAGACATCCAATTAAAGAACCTTGTCCTACAAAATCATCTGCTTGAAAGCAAAAATGAAAGAAAATTGGTCTGATTCATTTATTCCGGATGATAAGTACTTAATGATCAGTTTTCAGGAGCTTCTAATCCTATAATATTCCCAAAAGGTTTGCTCTAATGGGGATAGACCATACTTATACAAAGAAGCACGGAAAAATATCACCCACACGTTATACATGAATATAGATGGTTTTTTAAAAATGGTCTAATTTTCCAAGGCAAGCAACTGATAGGTAACAAATTAAGCAGTTCATAGAACAAAAATATATTGGTAATGAAGAAACCAGGAGGCAGAATGTGTTGTATGTTAGAGATCCTTCCTGGCTTGCAGCATCACATGCTCTGAATGCCCCTCTGGTTGTGGCAGGTCTGCTGGGAAGACAGCAGTGCCTCTTCCTGGGGGAGTACTGCCTTGCTCTTCAGAAGTGACACGTAAGAGATGGGGGGGAACAACAAATCAAGTCATACCATAGTAAGAAGGAACATTATTTACCCTTGAGAAAAAAGCATACAGCTATTCTCCTACTGTGCCAGAAAAGTGAGTACACTAAAATGTAAAAGAAACCAGACCTATCTCTATGACTCAGACTGGTTTTGATAGTCTTTTATCTAATAAACAACAGAACTCAATTGTTTCTCAGTTGGGCATAGACCATTTGGAGGCCATATGGACATCCAGGTTTTATTGCACGTGCAGAAGACATTTTACAGTAACAAGTCTATGCTCTCAGTGCATCTTCACAGGGTGAGGCTGCAGGGAGATCAAATAAGTTTTTCTTTAAAGAAGAAAACAAAACAGTAGGACTAGTGCTACTAAGTGCATTACATTTACTGTTCCACTTCACCTGGCAGAGAAGTAGGCAAGAGAAGAAAAGGTCTATTGAAAATGACCAAGGTGACAATCCTCCAGAAACTCAGCTGCTTTCATTTATTTCTTACTTGAAGAGGTAATTAGGGTTCTCACTTCTTGGCTAATGCCTCCTAATGGTCACTTTATTTTTGAGACTTGTACAGTACCCTGACATTTGGAAGGTAAGGTAATTGGGTAAAAATTTTTATCAGGAATGGTCCAGTAAAAATATATTTTCTCAGGCTATGAAGGCTTATGCCTTTCTTTTTCTGGAGAGAGGTAGAATAGAATAATTTGTTTCATAGTGTCCAAACAATAGAACCAGGCAATGGAAATACGTAATGATAATTCAGCACAAGTACTGTAAATGTGAAAGGCCAATATTCTGGCCAAACAATGCTCTGCTGATATGAGCTCCTGGTTTTCACTTGGATGTTTCTGTTGCAGCGCAGAGATTCCTTCACCCTTTACATAATGTATGTAGTTTCAATTTGCATTTAAAAAAACTAGAGGCAGCACTCTCTGCTATTCAGTTATTTTATTCTACTTACCCACACACTGCTTCCATTGCAGAGGTGTTAGTTAAAGACGTGGGCGAGTGAACAGCTCTGGAGTGCCCGGCCACGGCAGGGATGCATACAGATCTCTCAGAGGCGCCGGGATTAGGGGGAGTGTGAGGCAGAAAACAGTTCTATTTTTGTCAGTAAAAGCTCAACTGAACCGAAGCAGTACTGGCCTGGCTCAGTAAAGAATTATAGCTGAGGAAGGGTTTCAGTACTTGGCCCATAACTTGTTTAACAGAAATGTTATTGTGATCAGAAACGCATCATTTCCTGTGCAGGTTTATCAGAAATCTTTTGTTGGTCGGTTACAGCTGATTCCCTACTTCCAGTGACAAAGCAAATGGAGACTTTAAATCCACACACTCCTGACTCAGCATCATCAATAACTAAGCTGTTAAAGCAGTTCCTTCTTGTTGAATGGCACTTTGTTCACAAACAGAGCCTGTTGCATGAAAGCCATTTTTCTTTTAAAAAGTAGTGTATTGTGTACTAACATTCTCCCAATATAAACATACTTTTCACATTTCTTATTGGTTTTGTCAGTGTGTAAAATCCCATTTTTTCCACATATTCACAATAATTCACACTTAGGTGCCAATCACTCTTTCATTCCCAGGAAACAATTTTGTGTCATGGAGTACATTCTATTCCTGTCATGGCACAAAGTGAACTATTTGACAAGGATAAATAACAATTAAGGAGATATATTTTGCCCTGCTTCTGTGGTACTGCTTTTAAAATTCTATTTCCAGTTGTATTTTTTCTTACAACCTGGCTTTGTGATGCTGCTGTTTGCATGCAGAAGCTATTTCAGTGGAACGTTGCACCTCACTTGTTCAGAGCTTATAATGAAGAAAAATGTGCAAAAACATTACTTTGCAAAAACGGATAAGTAAGCATACTGTCTGTCAAATTTTGTCACCAGGCTTGGCAGACAAAAAAACAAATGACTGCATAAGCCTGGTACAAGAGTTTGCAATCTACAGGGCATGAAATATCTCAGGGACTAAGACTTTGTATTCTGCATTTCTTCATATATCTCAGTAATTTTCTGTTTCTTTTCCTAGGTTGCAGAATCTGCAGTGTATTACAAAACAGTGGCTCTGAGGCCCCTTAAATATATGTTGGAACAATACCTTATGAGATATTATCTCATTAAGACTGGCCCAAACCCCAACCTGCTCAGTGATATTTAGATTTCTACATGAAGTTGACAGATTGTAAAGAATTATTAAACAAGGTAAAAAAAACACTATTAAAACTATTAAGCCACTCTTCCCCAGTATCTGTTTGACACTATTTCTCTGTGTTACTCATGGTATCTGGCAATGTTTTCACTTAAAACATCGTTGCTGTTTGTTTTTCTTGCCAGCTCTGCAATCCAGATCTGCTTTTATTTGGGGAAAGTGATGCTATGTGGTGATGCTCCTGACAGAACGAAAATAAGCAGTTTGTATGCAACCCATGTATGTGGCCTCACTTCTCTGATGTGCCTGGGTAATGACACTGTGCTGCAGAAGAGAAAGGCAGAAATGTGGCTGTGCCTTGCACGTCACTGCTGAAAAGGTGAAGCCAGGACAGAGGCTGTCCTGTGCTCTAGGTCGAACCTCCAGAAAGATTGCACACTTAGGTTTTTTACCAGCCAAAAGTCACTGAGATTACTGACTCCTTTGACTTTGCCGTCTCCTGATCTGTCCTATCCCCTGTATCCAAACATGGAGAAAAGGTATCTTAGGCAGAAAAGGGGAAATCTCAACCTAAAATCTTATTTGAAGGAGAAGCTATCTCACGGTGTAGTAGGGAACAGCAATACTATCCTCCATTGCAGGGCTCTGAGGGGGAGCAGAGATGTGTGAGATGTTTCGCTTACAAAAAGAAGCAATTTATGTTCCTCTTTCAGCAGCCAATTATTCTGAGTAACAGGGCAAGTCAAAGGTACAGCTCTAGAGCTCCCTCCTTACCTGGCCACGGAGGAATAGCAATGCAAAGCTCATGAATCATGAAGATAAATACGATGTAGAATAATAGTTTTGACCAAATATTTCTTCGGGTACCATCTCAATGCAGTGATAAGTTCTCGTTTTCCATGCCTGAGTAAGAGATGCGACAACCCCGGAGTGAGAAGAGATAACAGAAAGTGTAGAAAATAAATTAATCCAGTTCTAGCAATCTGCAAGTGCACAAAATACAGAGGAGAGCTTGAAGAGAAGAGCATTTTACTCTGCAAATTCAAATCAGAGGAGCAAATTTTTTCTGCTTCCAAGAACACTGGAATACCATTCATCTCCCTCAGCAGGCTGAAAAACAACATGAGGGGAGGAAATGAGGACCAAAACTAAAACAAAAGCTTGTAGCATCCAGGTGCTCAAGGGAGAGAAATTTGCTTTTGGTTATGAAATTGCTAGTGTAACATTTGTAATAAAAATGTTGCTCCATTAGAAAAAGTTTAGTTTTCCATTCCAGTATTTTTCAGATTTCTCCTTCCAACACTAACTTCATTCCCTGATGAAACTGGAAGATCTAGGTTTTTCACGAACTATTTTTCATATGTTCTGAAACTTGGATGTCAATGATCAAATTTAGACTAGATAATAGTTGTCTGTTTTAAAGTATGCTTCTGCTTTTAGCAACTTTACCTGACCAGTAATAAGCAAATAAATATATAAATACATAAAAATGGGACTGTTTTCTTCTTTTACTAGTTGAATTTTAGCTAACTAGTCTCAGGAACATAAAGTCAAGTGTATTATAATATTTGGAGGCACTCCTTTCCTAATGATCTGCAGAGAGGTTACTTGCAGGTGCAGAGTAAAGATTATATCCTAACACTCTCATGTGCTATAGCGTGCTGCCGCATGTACACCTGAAGTGCTTGTGGGGATATCAAATATTGTAAGGAAAAAGGAATGGGGTTCTGTCATGATGACTTTCTGTAATATCCTGTTGCCACAGAATGAGGAATATTGCCTGTACTGGTTCGAAGAGTTCAGTTACCACCAGTTTGCTGGGGAAAAAAAAAATATTTCTATAATCATATTTAATTCTTGAAAGGTTTTTCATATGGGTAAATATTACCCACTGTATGGTGTGTGCCAATATTCCTCTACTGTTATTTATGAGTAGTATGTTGTTAATATTCAATAGTCAACATTTTTTTCCCTAGAAATATTATGCACTATTTGCTTAAAAGCAAAGTTTAAGAGCTTGTCTTGATGAAATTGCCTTCAAGGAAACTCATTTGTACATGCCTTCCAAAAAATGAGCAACATGCTCTGACACAGATAACGCTGATGTACAGAAAGGTGAATGCAACTGTGAATATCTGCACATACAAATAACAGCAAAATATTAGAAATTAAAAATCCCCAACTACTGAAAAATGCCTGTACTTCTGTCTGCATCAGCAAACAGGGCATCTTTCTGTGAGCATGATTGTTGTTCACCAGCAGAAAAATTTTCCAATGCAATGTGTTACCGCTCTGGGATGTGCTTTCAGTCTCTGTACGGGTGTTAGATGGTGAGTTGGACTAGATGATCCTTGTGGGTCCCTTCCAACGCATAATATTCTGTGATTCTGTGTGATTCTGTGAATAGGCTGAGTCCTGGGGAAATCTCCTTTCAATTCATACAATTTTCCCCACAAGTGTATGAGTGAGATACCTTGACTTAATGATGTCATTTTGGTGCCAGAATCTTCAGTGGCAATTACCAAAGGGAAAAAAAAAGAAAAAAAAAAAAAG